>JADDOH010005432.1:0-166874 GCA_016648135.1 Agrypnia vestita
AAAAAATGGAACTGCTGAAGGGATTGCAAAACATTTTGTAATATTTGTCTCATATTTTGGGGTACCTCGTAGTGTACTTAGCGATCAAGGTAAAAATTTTATGTCTAAACTATTCTCTCAGGTAACAAAATTGTTCAGTATTAAACATAGAATTTCAACACCATATCATCCAATGAAAAACGGTGCACTCGAAAGAAGTCGTTCTACTTTAAAAGATTACTTAAAGCATTACGTTATTGTTGAACAAAACAATTGGGATCAATACTTACCTTTAGCGATGGTTAGTTATAATACAAATATTCATTCAACAACGAAGTATACACCATATGAGTTAGTGTTTGGAAAAAAGGCAATACTACCAAATAATCTATTGCGTAACGATACAACCATTCCAACTTATGATGATTATGTTTCTCAATTAAAATACAAATTGGCACAAACTCAAAAATTAGCAAGAGAAAATATAATTAAATCGAAAGAAAGGGCTAAAGAAAATTATGATAGAAATAATCCCATATTGAATAAATATAAAGTAGGAGACCTAGTACTAATTAAAAACCATTTAAGACTTCAAAAAGCATTGTCGTCAACGTTTAAAGGACCATACGAAATAATTAAAATAAATTCTGCCGTAAATGTTACGCTTAAAGTAAATCGCAAAAACGTCAAATATCATATAAATGAATTGAAACCGTACTATAAAAAAGATGATAGAAAAATTACCAATTTTAATTAAACTTCAAAGTAATAAAATTCAAAGTCAACGAAATTATTCTTAACGATAATCTTGAAAAACTTGAAACCTTTGCAAAAAGTATTAAAAACGCTACAATACAAATAATATAATTTACTCATAATATCTCAAATTAACCTACTACAGGACGTTGTGAACAAATTAAATTACCGCATTGACAGTATGATTAACTCGATATTATTTAGTAAAAACAATGTAATTCATTCAATGCTTATCACGCCAGCAGAAATTTTGAAAGAACTTGATATAAATGTTAGGTATTTATCGCAGGGGAAGGAACTGCCATTACCTTTGACCATGGATAATATTCATACAATTCTAGATGTATCTTCTTTAACATGATACTTCATCAATGTTAGGATTGTATATATTATATCAATACCACTCGTTCAAATACAAGAGTTCACGTTATATAAAGTTGTACCATTACCTATACCGCACAACATAGATAACCCAAATACATTCACTAATAGAGATCACTAATAGAGAATGAGTATAAATATATTGGAATAACGATCACTAATAGAGAATGAGTATAAATATATTGGAATAACGAAAACTAAATTAGTTTATATAAAAATGAATGATCTTAATGATTGTAAATATATGTTTAGTACGAGATTGATTTGCAAACAATTAACGGTTTATTCAACAATAGATAATCCGATATGTGAAATCAAATTAATTACGGATAGCTTAAATAGAATACCTAAAGATTGTGTAACCAGAACAATATATGGTCAAATTAATATTTGGCACAAGATCAAGGATAATAAATGGTTATTCGTTCAAAGTAATAAAACAATAGTAACAATTGATTGTCACGAGAAATCAGTAGTAGAATATCAAATATTCGGAACAGGCGTCCTACAACTTCAAAAAGGATGCAAAGCGTATAATAAATTTTTACAATTCGTCGCAGAAAATGATATAGAGACTAACTTTACTTTACCCTTAGAAAACTATAATATAATTGAAGATGATTGCTGTGTTAAAGAAAAAATAAATACAACACTTCCGCGATTAAATCCCATTACTTTTAATGAACGCCGATTTAGATGAATTGAAAATAGCTTCTCACAAGTTAGATCAATTCAATGAAGAATTAAAGAATATGATGAAAGAACCTCATTTAATCAAGCATTCTAGTTACTATACGTCTATAACGTATACTATAGCTATCTTAATTTTGTCATATATTCTTTATAGAGTGTATCAAAAATTGTATAGAAATCAAACTAGAAGTAACTGCTGTATTCAAATATTTAACCAGTGTAACACGCGTCAAAATAGAAGATCTGTTCAAAGAGAATCGTATCCGGCAATATCTTTAACAAATATAAATTCGGAAACTAGAGATTCGACGACAGAGGAGAGATCGGTACCAAATACTAGAACTCCGTTGAATACACCACCTAGAGAAAACTTATTCATTTAAATTAAGAGTCATATAAAAATAAATTATTGATGGAATGGATACTTGGTAAACTTCATAAAAAAGGTTGATAATGAAATATTGTATCACCTGTGAAACAAATAAATAAAATTTAAAAAAAATTAAATCGCGATAAAAAAGATTAAAAAAATAAAATCATGATTAACTGGCGTAAAACTTTAACTCAAGTAGTCAGATGGCATTTGTAATACCATGTTAAAAAAAAATGCATAATAATGTGTTAATATTGTAAACACATGAAATAATTGTGTCATGGTGTAATGTCTGGCATTTGTAAAACCATATAAAAATTGGTAAAATGTCTTTTAACCTAGGTAACCTTTTGAAAATATAAAATCATGATTAACTGACGTAAAACTTTAACTCAAGTAGTCAGATGGCATTTGTAATACCATGTTTAAAAAAAAAGGCATAATAATATGTTAATATTGTAAACACATGAAATATTTGTGTCATGGTGTAATGTCTGGCATTTGTAAAACCATATAAAATTTGGTAAAATGTCTTTTAACCTAGGTAACCTTTTGAAAATATAAAATCATGATTAACTGACGTAAAACTTTAACTCAAGTAGTCAGATGGCATTTGTAATACCATGTTTAAAAAAAGGCGTAATAATATGTTAATATTGTAAACACATGAAATATTTGTGTCATGGTGTAATGTCTGGCATTTGTAAAACCATATAAAATTTGGTAAAATGTCTTTTAACCTAGGTAACCTTTTGAAAAAGAAAGGAATAAATTATAATGGTCGACCAAAAACAAAAACAATATATATATATGTAATAAATTACGTAATGAATAAATATATATCTTTGAAATAAAAAGATTATATTGTTATATGCTGCAGCAAGAAAAAGAAAAAAATAGGAATAAAAAAAAAGAATTATAAAAAAAAATATATTTAAAAATACATTATACATGTACAAGTATACTATATAAAAGTGAAAGAAATGTGTAAGAAAATTAATGTATTGTATAACAAACAAAAAAATCTGTCTTTTAATGCTAAAATCCTTTCAATATGATTTATTGTAATAAATTTATTAAGGGATTCCATATTTTTCTACATGTATATTAATGTTTAAGAATTACTATTAGTTTATTGATTTCAATATAATGATGTATTAATATGAAATTAAAGATTATGTAATGAAATAAATCTAAATAATGTTAAATGAAATGTAATAAAATGCATAGTAATAGAATACACATAGAAATAAGAAAATTTAGAAATAATTAACATTAAGTGTATGAATGGTATGAAATGAATCTATTTGTTATATTATACTATTATATAGGCTTATAAATAATTTTAACCTTTAAATAAATGATAGACATAATGTAATAGGTAAAATGAGAAGATGTCACAGATTATTACTTTATATTTTTACCAGTAATTTTATATCCGTAAATAAATCGCATGATTAATACTTGTTCAAAAAAAAAAAAAACATTGTGAAAAGAATTTTTAAAATCAGAAATGTCTTTACATGTTACATGTTAGAATTCAAATTAATGAATTAATTAATAGAACATCTGAGATCTAAATTCAGTTTTATTAAAATTGAAACTATCTTTAAGAATATAGTTTCATCTAAATGGGGAGGTGCTGTTATGTTCCAGCCTTTGATAAGGGTATTATCATCCCTCGGGGTTGCAAAGTGCACGCGCCCTGCACCCGGAGAACTTATCTATACTGGCGTACGTGACGAAACGCAACGCTTTGTATTAGTCTAAAGGTTCACTCTCCTAATCTATATAAGGGCATATCAGACCTTTCAGCCCTGTCAATCTAATTTTAGTTGTATTACATCTCACACGTGTTTGTTACTGTATTATTTTCAATAAATGGTTCAAACTTTCCAAGTGTTTCCTTGTGAAATTGAAGCATTGAGAAGAAGAAGAAAACCATCCTGAAATCCGCTTCCTGCTGTCTATAAAACAATTTGTTCCACTTTAGGGTGTAGCAGTACGAAAGCTCTTTTATGGCGAGTAAAACATGTTTATTGCATGAATGTATTATTGTATTCATGAAATTATATACTATGATATATATATATAATAAATAAAAAATAAATCAAAGTGTAATAATATAGAAACGTTATTAAAAACAAAAATAAAATAATAAAATAAAATAATTTAAAAGAATCAGCATAAAAAACATAAATAGTTCTTATAAGCAAGATAAAAAAACATAAAATAAACCGTTCAAATGTTTATATTTTGTTTAGTTCATTTGATGAACTAAATAAAATATATAGTATAAAAATATACGATAAATTAAATAAATTTGAAATCAGATACATATTATAAGTAATACGAGAGATAAAATTACCACACAAGTGTAGAATGCATCGGTATCAAGGTTAAATAAGTTTATCAATATTCGGCCTAAACAAGTATCTTTGACTCTGGTACAAAAGAATAAATAAAAATTGACAAATATTGTGCTTTTTTTAGTTTTCTAATAATTTCTAAAAATAATTACTATTATTGATCTATGATAGTCAAAAGCGTAAGGTTCACTAATTAATAAATGGATTCTTTTATACATTTAATTCAGGTACGTACTTATAATTGGTAAAATTGTTTCATTAATTTTAATTACAAAATCTGCTGCATTATAGGATGAAAACCTTTAAAATCAACAGCCCCCGTTAAAAGTATAAAACGAGCCCAATTTGTGGGGTAAATTGTTAGCCTTTATGGTGCTTGGACAACAATACGGCTGCAGAAATATTAATACCACCATAAATATTAAATGCCGTGTCTACCGCATATTAATAACAGATGTTTATAACTCGCACGTAAATTTTATCTAATTAAAATAAAGGTTAGATGGAGTAAGGCCTCCCCGGGGAAGTTAACGGGCGCGATAAATATTTTGATTACTTTTACATATTGACTTTAATTAAAATAAACATTATAAACATTCGAAAAGATTTATAAGAATAAATTTCATCGATATTTTATGTCGTAAAATAAATTTGATTAAATCATATATTATTTTGAAAAGCTTCAGACACCTCAAATATTTAAATACTATTTTAAAGGTTTCATATCTTTGTACATCCTGAATAATCGACGGGTCATTACATAACAATCGAATTAAAGTGAGAGAAAAACAAAATTTGGAAAATAGGTGAACCCACATGACGCTATTTAAAGGTCGCTTGTTTGATCAAGAATAAGAGTAATAGTTAAGAAAAAAACATAGATTTTTGTATGATTAGTAGAAATAAACTTTGTTTTCACCACTTTTTTATTGAAAATATCAATATGTTTCAGAACCCATGGCCCCTTCGTCAGGATACAATTGTATAATAACAAAATTAAACTTTAAAATCTAATAATTTATTTAATATTGTTATTATACAACTGTATCCTGACGAAGGACCATGGGCTCTGAAACATGTTGATATTTTCAATAAAAAAGTGGTGAAAACAAAGTTTATTTCTATTAATCATATGAATAATGTCACCACAAAATTATTTTGCTGTGTTTGAAGAAAAAAAATAGATTTTTGTGTTTTCCACCAATCAAACAACCCGCTTTCCTAAAAATATATGCGTTTTGCCTAACTATTACCATTACCAACGATCCAACAACCGGCACCAAATATAGATGCCAGAATATTCAGTCATTTTAAATTAGACCAAATTAAGTTTTTACTCGGGCTGTTAATTATTTATATTTAGGTATATAATTTTTTTTTTATTATCATATAATAAGGGTATATTGCTTAGGGTTAGCTTTAAAATTTTTTCAGGAACTACATCGAACTTGGGACTATCGTCTCGTGATCCAAAGGTCGCGGGTTCGAATCTCACTCCAGACCAGCAAGTTAGTCCTATTTTAGTTTGAAAATAGAAAGAATATTGATGTGACACGTATTCCGTGTTCGCATTTCTATTTTTTTTAAAAAGAGTGTTATATCTGTAAACAATGCCTGTCACAAAACAGATTTTTATAGCAACGTAGGCACACTCAACTTTTAAATTTACATTGTATGCAGAAAAAATAATAATGAGATTCTGCAAGAATGCTGTGAGAGATTATTTACATATTGATAGATTAATATTTGTTCTTACTGTTGCAACTTTGATATTTCATTTTAATCATTAATTATAATTATCTTGTTATATTATTATTCAAATATTTAAACAGATAATATAGTATTCAGTTATGGTATAGCATCTTCTTTTTCTTCTTCTACCCCTTATCCCGGCATCGCATAAAAGGTTCCAACTTTTCCTATCTTGGGCTTCACTCTCCACTTCAGCTCAATTTAGTTGTAAGCTCGCTTCGTAGCAGTCATGCAACTGTTTCCACCAGCTCCTCCTAGGACGGCACCATGATCTTTTGCCTTCTGGTCTTGCCTGGAATATCTGCTCGGGCAATCCACCGGCCGGCATCCGCAAGATATGGTCCAGCCACCGTAACTGATATTTCTCGATAAAGGTCAATAAGGGTTCTACTTTGAGACATTCTCTTATTTGAGTATTTCTATCCCTTCTGGTAACTCCCACTATTTCTCGTAGAAATCCCATCTCGGCAGCCTGTAGCCTTGAGAGGGTTCTTTCAGTCATGATCCTGTGCTCGTGGCCGTACACTAAGCACACCTGAAAACTGATTTGTATACTGCCAACTTTACTTTAGTTAAGTTTTGAAAAATCCTCACTCGAAATATATATGGGCAAAATTTATTAGAAAAAAAAATGCAAATCAACTTAAGCACGACAATTATATAAGAAGAAAAAAGGTACAATGAGGCTGCCATTCTGTAATGTCAGATATCACCATGTCTGTACAGTAAAATTTTTGGTAAAATTAATTCACTTTCCTTAATAAGTAGGTGTCTAAAAATAATTTTATGTTATTAAATAACGATGTGTTTACATCAGATATAAGGGACAAAATTTACCAATAATTTTATATGATACCGTTCACTAAACACTGTCATCACCGCTGATTTAATTTCCTTAATTATCAGGTCGCGTTACGAATGGTGACTTTGAAACACAAATATCTTATTCAAAATATGGGAATAATCATGAACATTCGTGTGTGCCTGGATGCATTAAATACTCCAATAATGATTAGTGCTTGGCTTGATGTGTTACATATATTTAGCATGCGTTTGAGGTGAGAAAACCGCAATTCAATTCATGGATTCAAATTCCAAATTCCAGTTCCACATGACTCGGTGGGTTGCGGGGTAGTTTGTGACGTGGCTAATTAACATTACGAGTTTCAAATATAGTCATTATAATTATGAATTTATTTATTTAAAAAACTTAGCAATTTTAATTTAGCAAATTGCGAGCTGCGTGAGGGTATGGTCGTAGAGTTAACATGAATGCGTGGATGGTATATCCATGGCGACTTTAGTTATTGGGGTGATTTTGCCTCCGCTTCGCGGCTTTGGATTCGTTTCGGTGAAATCTATCCTTTATACAACATTTTTTCGATATTTGCTTGTATTTTTTTTTTTTTTTTTATTATTTGTTCACACAAAATATATTCAGTATATAATTTGGCGATTTACCACTTAGGCTAGGCCTGTTCTAGGTAATCCGCCTCACAATTTAAAGTATTTTCTGCAGTTAATATAGAAGAAAAAAGGAGTAAGAAAAAATAATAATGCAAGATAGACATTATAATAGGCAACATAATATAAAAACATAAAAAGCATAAATTAATATATGATAAAATCAAAACAGATATGCAGTGTTGGAAAACACTAAAAGTTAGGAATAAGAAATAAAGTTACAATGTTAATTGATTTCGGACCAATTTTTTATATAGGCACCGTAAATACTCTTCCTCGTGTTCTCTCATCCATTCATCCAATTTTTTTGAAGAGAATTTGTGATAGAATTTGTTTTGTCTTAGAATCCAGGAGGTTGAAAAGCTTCGGTGCTATACAGGAAGTGTCTTTGTCCAAATGAAGTCTTCATATGAGGCACTTGTATTTTATGTTGTGAAGTGGCTCTTGTGATGTAGTGGTGTGTTGGAGTATCACTGCGATAAAAAATAATTACAGTTGCCGTAGTTGTTGTATATTAGGAAAGCTAAGTGCTTTGTTGGGTGTAAACTTATGTTTATACTTTAATATAATGAATATTCCGCCACGTACCCAGATGAAGAACATATTTTTTGTTACAGCATTAATAAGTGTATGTATAATAATAATGGTAATATCAACTTTACCTACCCTTATAGACATGATATACGTGTAATATAACATTAAGCATTAATTTATTCCAAAATATTCATCAACGAGATAAATAATAAAAATATCTTAAATTAGCTAACACTTTCGAGAACCCTTTTTTTATGGTCGCAATAAAACCCGGGGAGTATTTACGACCCTGTATAAAAAGTCCATTAGCCGTGACGCGCTCGGTGACATTTGTTCAGTACGTCACGAATGAAGTTCAATTAAAAATAAATACAGTTTTGATGTCAGCAGTAATGTCCGTCTGGACTGCGCCACGAATTTCGTCTTGTCAAGAGCATTTTTATTTCATTTTATTATTAAAACGTCAAATGGAATTTCTGGAGTGGCACCAACTCGAATATGTACGAGACGTTTCTTCGTTTCTTGTGAAGTATAAAGACGCCAGCGGACGTGTCCGTGTTCCCTTCCGTATTATACAAGTACGTCAAGGATATCCGAGTCCAAAGACTTTAATATATTACAAACAAATGAACGAGAATGAGTGCATGCTTGCTATGAAGCTAAAATAAATGTTAATAGCTTCCTCTTTGCTTAGCTCCTCACTTTGCGTTAGACCTTAATACAACTAAAACAAAATACATGCTCATTAACAAACATATCGCAGTTGACAATTAAAGTCTTTGTAATGCTGGGGTGAATTTATAGAAGGAACAAAGTATTCTATTCTTGGGCTGTAATGGATTGAGAGGTTCTTATAAAAAGATCTAAATTCAGTTGAAATTTCACAAAGAATCATTGTTAAAGTAATACTGAAAAAAAAATCCACCTTTTCAACAAAAGATCTTTTCAAATCGTTTCCAGTACCAAACGTGGATGATATTTTAAGCAAGTTTCCGTATTGAAAATATGTAAAGAAAACCAGGAATACTTTAAACTTATGAGAAATGGAAACCAAATCATAACGCCTAAATTTAAAACAACCCAAATGCAGAACCACTATACTTAAAAAGCCATTAACTACTTGTCAAGAGTAAACCGTTATTTAAACCGATTATTTTTAGTAAAGTTATTTGGGTTTTTTATCCGACTGTACCGATGATTGGTAACTAAGATATAACTGTAATCTAGTGCCGATGGTTTCCCGTGGAATTGCGATAAATTAGTTGCTAATCATCTATGCAATTAGATGAAAATCTCAAAAAACGGTTACTGTGTCACCGATTAAAATACCATCAGTAATATTCTTGACTAATTTGTTATACTTTTTTTTAAAAATACAAACACCCGAGACATTTTTAAGCTGTTAATCGTTAATTGCCATTGTTAATTAATAATAATGATTATTGGTACCTTTCATCAGCTGAAACCAGTAGATGAAAAAATAAATTGTGGTTAAAATTGAACATAATGTTTTATTTTATTAATATATCTATAACCACCAAGAAATTTTGGAAGGTTTTAAAGTTGGTTTAATAATAATTATTATCAAATTGACATTTCATTTAAAACAACAACATACTACACGCGGTGTACATAACCGATAGCATGCATCAACTGACTCGAGTGCGTTGTTGTTGCATCGTTGTCTAACATGAAGCAGTCGTATAACTTTGTGGTATTTCTCGCACAGATATCGTTGTTTTTGTTGCCGGGCCTCGTGATCGAGAATCCTCTCGCCATTCTGAGTTGTTGTTGCTGCACCTCCATGAGCTCTGTGATGGGAAAATAGCCCTATTCGAGAGGCGCACTCCCTCCGAAGCGGTCAGGTTGTGCGGCTCGCTGCTCATTTTTTAATCGTCTGGCTACCGCAACACCGTTAGCCTGAGAGCAAACTCTCCTCCAGTTCACACGATCTTGTTCCAGGCGCTGCTCTCAGTTCTCGGGTGCTTCACAGGCTCAGCGATTCTCGGAGATAGTCTTTATATCTTTTCTTCTATCCTCCGGCCTTTCGCCCGCTCACTATTTTACCGTATGAGACCCACTTCGGAAGTTCTGTGATCGCCCGTGCCTAACACGTTTCCGGCCATCTCAATCTCGTTTCCATGATCATATCCTCAATTGGCCAACATCTAGAGCGACGCAGAACTGTAACGTTAGATATATGGTTGCTCCAGTGGATCTGTAGAATGCGGCGAAGGAATCGTTGGTGGAGCATTTCTAGACTCCTAACGTGTCTCTGTAGGGTACCCAAGCCTCCATTCTATACAGCGGAGTATGGAAAGCACAATAGCTTTGCAGACCGATATCTTCCTTTGCTGGGAAATATCTCTGCAATTGAAGATTCTATCATTTAGTTTGGCGACAGCCGCTGAAGCGTTTTTTGGACGGTTAATCATGTTAAAGATAAATTTAAAATATGGCCGACTACAAACAATTATTCAAGGGAAAATAGAAGGTGCTTGTGCAGAAAGAATAAGATCAGGTTGCAAAGTAGACCGATCTCGAGAAGCTGTTCTAAGTGGCTCAGGATAGCCGGCTGTTCGGACAAATTGTGGATACCATCTGTGATTCTGTAACTCTTAAATTTTCACCATTATACCTTCACCTAAACAGGGAAGCAGCACCAGAAGCAGAAAAAAATAAGTGCTCAAATCATTAATATTGTTTTCTATCTACTATTACTAGTTGAAGGTCTCTCCAAAAGATTTAGGTTTGTTGTTGTTAGCTGTTATATTATGAAGGGTATAAAAGCAAAGGCAGCAATATCCAAAATAAAATAAAAATGTCTAGAATGCAGTCACCGATGATTACTCTATGAATGTACTAAATTCAGCGAATAAAATTAGAGTAAATATTGAAAAAACAGCACTGTCCCCTATTTGGTAGCAAACAAAGCAATATTTATTTATACACCTATACACGATTATTTTGAAAACATTAGTAAACTCGCAGGACTATATTCTTGCTTCAATTATAAGTCGAAATTGTTTAAAGAATGCAAATTTCATGCCATCCATAAATATTGATATTAGGTCATGACTGCTTTAACATTTTCGGCTCATAATTAAGGCACGAATATACTTCTGCGTGCTTATTAATGTCTTCTAAATAAAGTATATAAGAGGAAAAATAAGGTGACAATTGTTTTAAAATCTTATTTCCAATAAGATATAGGTTTTTGTATTTATCTCAGATACTCATTTGGGATATTGCTGCCTTCATCTTATTCCTTTCATACTTCTCATACACTGCCTTGCATGATTTAGTTAATCCAGTCCGTTTTAGCGAGTTTTCTCTGAAACGAATTATTTCGATAAATTTTTAATATCCGCTGTTGTGTTGTTATTTCTTACAGGCACACATTTTTACGTGAACATACATTCTGCACACTCGATCAACTCGTACAAATATGTGTTAACTCATACAAATATTTCTGAACCTCCGAGCGTGCAATGCGTGATCATGGTCTGGTTGTGTATTTTTCTCTGCTGCGTCAGTGCTCGTGGTTATTTGCTCACGTTTTGAATGAATACCGTATCGAGTTTCAGGCCATTCACTAAATGAATGTACACACTTATCCAGATGAAAAACAGCACCTTCGAAAAGTGCCGTGTAGAAATACCTCCAGTAATATTTGACATGCATTCAGATATTTTAAAGTTATATTTATCGTCGCGTTATGGAGAGGTCATGTTTTTTTGTCAGATACAATGGGAAAATAAACAATAAAATATTATACAATTCACAAAATATAATTAAAGAAAAATGAACTTAATTTTCACCACTTATGTATTAATAAATATCAACATGTTTTAGATCTCATGGCTCCTTCGTCAAGATATAATGTATACTAACAAATTAATAATCAAAAATTGAAGTACAGACAATCAAAATATAAAAATTATATATGGGAAATGAATAGGTAATAATGAACCCACCTACTAACTCGAAAACAAATTTAAAAGATAAATGTTTGTAAAAAGGATCTGGTTATTTATGATATTTAATTAACTATTAACACTTTTTCTTATTTCCAAAAATTTTATTCAGTCTATCTGTCATCTTATTAATATAATTTTAATGCATTTCTGAATTAATAGATTTATGGGGACAAATAGACTGTTTCCAATGGGAATCGCCGGGAAACCAGGATGCAGTGAAATTTAAAGGAATAGGGAGGAGCACAGTAATGGGATGAAAAGGGGTGATACGAGACGAATTTATGATATGGAAAAAAACACTGATGAAATGCCGAAACTCACTACCAAGAGAGGGTTCCTTTTCCTTTCGGTTTCACTACAATGTTTGATATATTGGCGATTCACTTTATAGATTTTGAATCTGAAGCACTTTATAAACAATTGTTGCGAGGGCACGATACTTCCTTCGAAAGATTACTTTGGGATGGTCAATTCGATATATAATTGACAACGTTTTTCCAAAAATTTCGTTCTGGGGATGATAAAAATCATTTTATGTGACCATCTACAGTTTATAGGACCAACCCAAGGCATTAGCTGAATCAAAACTATTATATACAATAATTGTAGAGCAAAAAATTTAAGCATTATTCATCCAAAATTGTGGGCTTAAAATTTAAAATATCTAGAAAAATGAAAAAAGTTTGTTCCGCGCTATGGGCGATTGTTGGGTTATGAAACATCTTCTTCCACCACCATTCACTAGACCAATATATTATCACTTTTTTTAAGTATTTCGACAACTGTTTGCAGGTTATTTTTCGATATCCAATATCGCCGAAAGTATATTTGAGATTTATTCAACTCCAGAACCCACACAACCGAAATAAATATATTGTTAATTAATTCGAAAAATATTTCGATTTTAATTAGATTTGTTTTGATTTTGAAATGTCTTTAATACTGTAGAACCTCGTTAATTCAAAATTCAAGGGATAAAAAAACCATTTCTAATTATGAGGAACTCCGTTAATTCGAAATTCGAGGAACAAAAAAAATCGCGATGCGATAACGAAATTCACTAAGAATCGTAAAACTCATGAAAGAAGTAATCAATTTTCTCAAACACGTCTGTATTTTTGCATATTTCAAGTAAACATTTCGAAAACGCAATATTTGCTTGTACAAAGACTGAGACATTTCTATTATTAGTAAATCAGTATTATTAAAGTACCAACCTACCCGATATTGGGATATTCGTTATTTTCACTTGCGAAAAAATCTAAATATTTTTTCAATTTTATCAAATTTAAAAAAAAAATCGAAACCTTAAATGCATTGATTTATGGTGCGAGGGGATAAAAATTATTTTGAATTACAAAATACCGTTTTATAAAAATTTATTATCGGAGTTAATCTACTATGAAATTAACATTTTTGGACTTTTTTATTTAAAAATTTCGAATTATGGTTAACGTCGAATTATCGGGGTTCGAATCAACGGGATTTTACTGTAATAGGTTATATATTAAAAATACCCTGAAACGTGATAGTCATTCTTAAAATTTAATTACGCTGTTTTGATTAATTCTGAAGGACACTCCAATTTTTCCATTAGGCCCAAACAAACAGCATCCCAGGTAAGACAATCTTGTCTCTCTCTGGAGTTCCTTCGACAGATCGAATTACCATTGGAGAGGGAAATAAGACAAAACTGCCCCGAGGGAATCGACAGCTCGTCAGATTGTCAAAAGCCTCCTTTGTTCCTGGTAAGAACGTCTAAAATAATACCAGTTTTGAGTTTGAAAAGCTAAAAGCCCTTTCGGTCACCAAATAAAACAACCCAAAAGCTTTTGACAGGATTATTTTATTCATTCGATTTAATTTTAATAATCTTTTAAAATGATTTCGGCATTGTTTTATTGAATTTTAACACATTTTAAAGCCTACTGTTTATTTAGAATAGAAAATGTAATTATTTATTTAAAACTTATACTAAACATGTGCAATCTACAATGAAATTAATTACAAATAAATATCGTAATACTTTTTATACCATGTCCGCTCTTCAACTAAATTCCATTAATATTTTAAAGCATACTACTTATTTAAAATAGAATATGTAGTTATTTATTTAAAATTTATACTAACCTATTTTTAACCTAACTAAATTTATACAATCTACAATTAATTACAAAAACAAATGGTCATATTTTTATACCATGTCCGCTCTTCAACTATATTCTACTAATGTTATATGCCAGACCAATATTATTCAAAAATGTTTTGTAGTTAATTTTTATAAATTAATTTATGAATCTTTTTCACTTTCGTTCGTTTGGTGGTACATTGTCACTGAAAAATATTATTTAAATGCATTAACTGAGCTTTGCATATCCAACCTGGGTAGGTACCTAATTTCCACATATTCAATCTATCTTCTTTATGGCTACGTTGACGAGTGTTACGTACCAGCCTATGTATGGTGTTGCCCTGTCGAATATGAATAATTTTCAATACTGAAAATATTTATTTCAATATAACAGGCTTTATTCTGTGAGAGTTAATTTTTTTCCGTCGTTACTGACATGATTTCATCTATTAAAAATATATTCTTTGAAAAAAATACATTATTAAATCGAAAAGAAAAAAATTAAAAAGGACATTGAATTTTATAATCCAATTAATTAAAAAAACAGCATTAAAAATATCCAATTTATTAAATTTAGTCAATAATTGTAATTATAAACATTTTGTAATATTAGGACAACTCAGTTTTCTAAATAACCCAATACATGTAATCTGACTGTAGAGAAAAAAACCCATAGAACAAGTCGACGTCTTCAGATATCTAGGCATAGTACTAGTTGAAGGAGCTGACCTGTGTGAAGAAATACAAGCCCAAGTTAAGCTGCGGCAATCTCTGGTGATCTAAAATCCACAATTTGAAAGAATAAAGATATCGCCATCAAGAGCAAGATGAGAAGCTACAAAGCACGCGCAAAACCAACAATACGTAAAATGAAGTAAGGGCAGAAACAATCAGAACTAAACAAATATTGAGGAGACAGATGAAGACACTGAAGATGATAGCAGGCAAGACGCTGAGGGCTCGCGTGAGGAACACCAGAATAAGAGATATATGTGAGGCTGAAGACATTGCATGATGAAGCAGACAGCGAAGGGGGAACTGTATGATCATGTCCAGAGAACGGACAGCACCAGACTTCTTAATATTGCACTATGTAATATATGTAATCAGCCTCACGCAACCCGCCCTCGCGGAAGACCTCCCAAAAGATGGGAGATGAGATATCCTCTGGAGAATAGCCCACACAGATCTATTAAAAGGAAGAAGAAAAAGAAGGAACAACTCAGGTGTACAGCTTATTAAGGTGATGGAAATTTTCAAGCAACCTTATCTATCTGATTAATGAGACAGTATTTTGACGGGAAAATGGTAATTTAATTTTTATATCCAATCAAGGTTTCCAAATCGAAATCAATGGATTTTGATAAAAGTAAATCTTGAAATTGAATTATTCATGACGGTAGATTTTATTCTGGAGTTCCAACGAGTGATGAGATAAACTGATTGCTATTTGATTATAATTGTGATAAGTTAATGGTTTATTCAAAATATTTAACAACGGTTATAGTACATGCGAGTACTCACAATTGTGTTATTCAACATGTGTGATAATACGTATAATAAATACATCCTTAAATTATATTATATAAATGCTAATAAGATAACATTATTTGCATATAAAAAAAGAATTAAATGTAGTAATATTCCTTTCACAATTAATCAGACTAGCTTATAACCTGCCAAAAACGACGTACTTTTATTATATGTATATTTTGACCACCAGAAGGCTGTGAGAATAGCGCTATCTAGAATACCGTAGCGTCTTGATAACGCTAATGATGCAGATTATTATATAAAAAAATATGTTTTTTTGCTCCTTATACCTCATTATTATTTATGCTATCTGGTAGCGTTACATGGCGTTATGACGGATATTGTTACACAGAGAATTATATATTTTGATTAACGATTTATAAAAACCAGCTGTAACCCGTCAAAAATGAAATCATACTTATTTTGAAAACGTAATGAGATCGACTTTTGGTTTCTAGGAAGTTACGGATGGACAAAGAAATTATTATTATTGGTGATTATTCAGATTTTTATATAAAATAATATTTTGTCACATAAATATTTTATTTCGATGCTTTTTCTTCTTCTTCTTCTAGTTCCTGTCCTGTTATCATACGTTAGCACTCATGTTGGCGATCATAATCTTGTCAGCAGCAGCTTGAAATAGCTGGATCGTGGATTTCCCAAATCATTGTCTTAGGTTTTTCAACCGGGAGGTTCTCCGACTTCCAGAACTCTTCTGCTCACGATTTTTCCTTAAATAATGAGATGCCAGATCTGGTACATCTCTGAATGTCTCAAAAATATTGTGACTTCCAGGTTTTAATTATTTTATTAAGTCATTCATTGCGGCATTCCTGGCTTCGAAACATCCGTGACAAGGACCGGGATATGAAGCGTGGAAGAACTGTTCCGCACTGCCCTGGACAGGGAAACTTTCTCCCGGACGATTGCCGACGTCAGGGGGACCCGACAGGGCACATGAAGAAGAAGAAGAAGAAGTCATGATCACTGCATGCGCCTGCTAGATACGGTGATTTCCAACATAAACAAAAAAAAAAGAATGAAAGAAATATCAGAAAGCCTTCAATTCAATAAATTTAATTGAAATCAAAAACTAAATGTACGACAATTGGTAACAAAAAGCCACATATTAATTAAGTCACACTAGAAAATGAGATAGCAAAACGTAGATAATAATATTAAATACCTAGGTGTAATTATGAATTATTAACTAATACATAAATATATATTTATTGTCCTGAAGAAAGAAGAATCACTCCCAAAATGTACTATTCTCGCAATATAAATGAATCATGGATAAAACCAAGTGCTAATTATTATATTTAAAAATATTTAAATATTAAACTTGGATTATTGACCAAATACTTAAATAACGGAATGATGCTGAATAAGTAAAGGAAGTAAATAAATACTTCGCAAAATTGTTAAACGTACAAAGGACTCAAAATCTTCGACAATATACCAAAGATTATATTAAAATTTGATAATAATTTATTTAATATAGTCAAAATAAAGGATTTCAATCTAAAGTGCAAAAAATTGTCATGGAAGCATTTATGTGACTATTTTTTTTTAAATAATACTATTTGTTTTTAATCAATTGTAAAATCATTTATGTTATATTTTTGTATAAAATGAATATGCATTGTAAATAAGTAAAAATAGTTTCCTCAATAATAGCAAAACGATTTTCTGCTGACATTATTAAGAGATTAATTCATAAAAAGTATTTTGTTTTCACCACTTATTTGTTGAAAAACCCAACACTTTTCGGGGCCAATGGTCTCTTCATCAGGAAACAACGTATACTAAAGAAATAAAAACCTAAATTGTCTATTATTGCTTTTTTTTAGTATACGTTGTATCCTGATCAAGGGAACATTGGCCCCGAAACATGTTTTTTCAACAGTGGTGAAAATAAAGTATTTTCTTATTAATTACCTATAATAAAAATAAACCATGGATTTCGAACATAACTCATTTAAGGGGAATCGGTGAACATTGAATTATGTAGTGATCACTTAAGCCAGCTTATACAGGTCGTGAGCCTTGTTACTTCTACTACTTTCCCATATAAATAAATTCGTCTCTGTGAGACTTCTATAATTTATCTTAGTAAGAATTTTTTCTTAATTTAATTATACCTATTTGTCACATATATCAAGTGTTTTCTGGCACGAGAAAAATGTACGAGAAAAAAAAGAGCGATGAAATCAAAAGCTGGTATTCCCCGAGACTAACGGATTCGGACAGGCTGCATTGTTCGTTTTGTGTCCGGTGGTGCAGCGCGGGCTTCTTAGATCTCCGCAGATCACCAGGAGGAATTCCTCCGGGAATCGGGAGGCTGGGCGAGATTGGGGAGATGAAAAAATCCGCATTCACGCCGCCCGTCCCGCAGCTGTTCCCAGAAGCTCCCGCGACAGCGGCATCTCAGCCCGGACAATGGGAGATGGAGGAGGGAATTGTTTCGGGATTCGCAGAAATGTTCGAGCGCGGCCATTGTGCTAAATTGTTAACGTAGCCACATAAATAGCCAACCTAGCTCATCTTAACTATTTCTATTATATAATAATTATAATGAAAATGTTTGATCGATCATCAATTTTTACTGTTTTTTTTATTAATAATTAATATTCACATAATTGAATATTAACAAAATAAAACATTTTGTATAAATCCACTATTTATTATAGTATCAACATGTTTCGGAGCCAATAATCCCTTCATCAGGATGTAATGTAAACTTAAAATTAAAATTTGAAGTATAGACATAAAGAAAAATAACCAATAAGTTTATGGAAGTTGAAGATGTCATTAAAAACTAATGAGAAAACAATTTTGAATGGTAACTATTTGCAATGAGCATTTGTTATTTTGATATAATTAAACGATTTAACTTAGTTTATCACCACTTAATTTTTGGTAAAACCAACCGGTTTCGAAAACAACATTCCTTCATCAGGGTATACTTAACTAACTAACTAACTAACCATCACGCCGTTTCCCTGCAGGGGTAGGCAGAGAGGATTGAACGCCACACTCTTCTATCCTGGCACACCACTTTTGCTTCGGCCACATTCATACATCTTCTCATACACGTTCTACGGTTGTTGCGGCTTTTAACAGGGCCATCCTCAAATACTTGTAGTACCTGATCGTGCCAGGTCTTTCGCGGACGCCCTCTATTCCTGTTGCCTTCAACATTAATACTAATTAAACTTTACAAATATATGAACGATCATACCTCAGTGTCAAGTGTCCAAATGGGGGTAAATAGTGGGGGGGGGCTGCTAAAGAAACAGGTGAAAGGGAACATATTCAATGCATGAAGATGTTTTACAAAGGAAAAGATTAAAGCGTTTGAATAATATCTGCTCCATACATCTATTAGTCGCTTACAATAATATCGTGATATTGTGTGTGCGCGCACGCGCGCGCGTGTGTGTTGAACCATCGTAATTCAAGATGATCCATATTGTGCATTATGTCTATATATGAAGATGTAGAAATAAATTATCACTTACCACCATTTCGTTTAACAGTCATTGTAAATAGTAGAAAAAAGTAAGTACAGTATTGGCGCAATACTATGATACTGTCACGTGTTGTGTCTGCGGGAGGCAAATGAAAACACTGGAAATTAATTAGCGATTTATTCATTAATGAGTAATTAATTATTCAATGTACAAAGTCACTTAACACTTATACTTAACGCTATTCCTTAATCTACACTATTTTAACATATCACTTCGTCTCTGAACACTTTATTGTCACTGGGTATTTATCGCCCGTAGAATATTCAATTCTTGCATGTTGTAGTCGCATTGATTTATATCACCTTAAGTACTTCGCTCGATTGTTTGGCTTTATTTATCGCTTCGATTATCTCATGACTGACCACCCTGATTGTCGCCTTGCGGCTTTGCGGCTCATGGCCGAATTCGCACCAAACGAACTGTCAAAACACGAAAACACGACAAATGCTGGTATTTTAGAATTTTCTAGATTATTCTAGTATTCAGGAGAAGGTTCTCGTCGCTTCTCGGCTGTTTTAGTCGTTTTCAGACTTTTCAAGAAGGTTGTAGATAATTGTAGACCGTTCTAGACCCTGCGATAGTGTTATGACATATTATGACATAGTGCGCTATTCGTTCTGCTTGCCATTCTACGACAATACAAACTGACCGCAACTATAAATCGATTTATTTTTACTCCCGGAGATAAGAGTATTCTGTACTACGACGTATCATGGGTACCTAACACTAAAACTAAATTTTCCATGAAGATTCAAAATATTTTACACCTACATTGGACAATGTGACGTTAAAAAAGAGGCGGATTATCGTCGTATCCGGGGTGAGCAAATAAAATATAAAATATGCATTTTTTAGACTATTATAAATGTGACGATATTCCATGGCTGCTACAGCCAAGCTTCACCGTATTTGATATAAAAACAAATGTTAAACATTTCTCCCGCCGGCCGCCATGAACATTTTCCTTACCGTTTAAAATTCGACTGTGATTTATTCCCGCGTCAGAAATGAATGATGGAAATGAATAAAGGCCCCTCTCTTTTGTGAAGTCTTTTGGAAAATTAATATGGGTTATAAAAGACCCCGCAGAATTTCTGGGTTCCTCGATACAGAATTTTCCCAAAACAATTTTTACAACAGAGAGGCTACTAAAAATTCGCTAACTTGTATTGGGTGTAGTAAAAAGTAATGTCGGGAATGAGATTTATTGCGAGCTTGGGGGCTGCGCTCCTTTGACCGCATCGCGGCCTTATCATTTCGAAACAACAATATTAACGTAACAATATGACACTGCTTTACCCACCTACTTAATTTATTTTATCGATATGACACTTTTGCTTCATGCAAATTGGTTAAATATGCCCGCTCCCGAAATCATTTAGAGTGAATCATCTCCCTACATAGATAAAGTCTAGCAAATTAGACAAACAAGGCTTAACAATCAGCTATGACGCCTTCTGCATATCACACTAAAAATATTAATTGTAATATATAGGTATGTTAATTGAACATCGTGTAAAATATTATCACTAATCTAGTTAATATAAGAATGATCAGTCCAGTTTATAAATAAATAAATCGTCTGTAACAGTGACGGCAAACCTTTTTACGTGCACCCCAAAATTCTAAAATATTATTTGTTGGCTCTCTGACGACCTAAGTGTTTTTTTTTCTTAAATAACTATAGTGAGCAATTATGCTAAAATTATTTTTTTGACTTAAAAACATGACGTGAGGACCATGTCGTCCTTTAACACGGTTCGATGAAATGGAATGAGTTCATTCACCTTTCCGTATTTGGTTCAATACATCCTTCCAAATTTTACATTTAAATAACAACGTAAATATTTGTGTATTTCGTGAATTCTTTCAACATTTAAAGTGGATTTTAGTACATTTTGAAACCAAGGCAATGGGTTTAAGTTGCTTTTGAAACTTAATGTTTTTGATTTAGGTAGGTTTTGAAATTCAAGTTAATAAATATATCAGAAGTGATGTAATTACTGGACTCCTGATAATGCAGTGACTTCAGATTTATACTTGTTATGATAAATAACTAATATGTAAAATGTAGGAATGAGCTTAGAAAATGTATTGACATTCACATAAAAATGGTGGTTGGTATGTTTTGATACTCAAAGACTCAAATGTATCTCACATACCAATAAAAATATACAGTAGAAGTAATGTTTATGTTATATTATAATTTTTTTAATCTTACAATAAAACAAGGCAGAAGACATTCATCGGATATTTAATACGATAATACAAGTATACAATGAAAATCGAATAAAACTTAAGTCGTATTCAGACTCATTAAAATCGTCAATCCTACTAAAGATGTTTTCATATAAAATAAAACATTTTTCGTACGGACAGGGAGAAAAGTTTAAAAATGTCGTGTCTTTATTTTTAATTTCTGTTGTCCTAACTCCATTAAGAGCAGAATTTCGGAGGAGCGATTTTTCTTGAAAACTTTATTCGGTCGCTTTGTGAAATGTTTTTTCTTTCGGTTTCCTCTTCCTTGTTTTTGTATCCCGCAGGTTCATTAAGTGCTTTAATGGATCAGAGGAACTTTGATACCGTGTCGCGCAAAGTAGTTTTATCAACAAAGGCTTTTCGTCCCTCCACCCCCGTCAACCCTCGCAGCACTACCCTTCCTGCGCTTATCTAACACAGCCTTAAAGTAATCCCTTTTCGTTGAGAACACTTAACAAGAATACGTAATATTATTGCGGAAGATAATTTTTGTATATCTTTATTATACGGGAAATATAAAAATTCTCGGCATTTTTTTTAATACTATTTAAGTTTACATAATATTTTACATATATGATACACATTATTTAATTATGATGGATTTTTTACAGTCCCATGAAAGTATTAACTTGTGTATGGAACCGGAGAGTATCACAAGCATGATAGATAACTGTTTTTTTTAAATAATATATAATACATACATGCAAATAAATATATATAGAAATATTTAATTTAGAAATAATTCATTAATTTATTTATTTCTTATACGCTACAAAGTACCATTGAAAATAATCTAAAGAAGCGATTTTTTGTTTCGTAAAAATTATAAAATAAAATAAAATTATATAAAATTAAATTGAAAACTCTAAAAGTAGTAAAAAAGGGAAGAAAAGAAAAAGTGTATAAAAAGATAATAATTACAAACCTAAAATAGAAAAACAAAAGATTAAAAGTAAGATATAATATATAGAAAATTTGAACCATAGTAAAATAACTAACAAATAAACAACATTACAAAACAAATTCAGTATTAAAGACAAAAAATAAATATAACTATCACAGAATGGCAAGCAGAAGGAAATGCGCACTGTCCGAATCCCTTGAAAAGTCACTCTGGAAGAACACAATTCTCTAGAACAGTCTACAATTATCTACGACTTTCGGGAAGCGTCTTCAAATTATTAGAATAGCCTAGAAGCGACGGAAACTTTCTCCTAAACACTAGAAAGGAAAATAATCTTCTCGAGAGTTTGGGTGTAAATACCGAGACCACGCCGTGGCGCAGGGGTTTGTTTTGACAGATCGTTCAGTGCAAAGTAAGTCGCGAGACGACGGCCAGTTGCGCCCGGTCATGAAAATCTGAAGCCACAGATATGGAGCGAAATAATCAGTTCTTACCTATGTGACGAAATAAAAATAAATAAATATATGACTATTCTAAGGGAACGTTGAATGTTCTACCAGCGATAAATAAAGCGTTCATATATGAGTGATATATTGCGAAATAGTGTAATTTAAAGAATAGCGTTAAGTTTAATTCGTATTACGTGTCTTTGTCCATATAATAATTAATTAATCACTTATTAATTTCCCGCAGCCACGATCCATGACAATACCAATAATTACATTAATTATAGACTATCTGTAATATATAATTATAGATTATCTGACAGAGATTTCTCGAAACTTATTAGTGGATCGGAAAACATTTTATACTCCCAACCTAAGTGTGTATAACTTAAGATCTGTAAGATCTTACATTTCTCACTGACATTATATAATCATTTTAAATTCACAAAAGACATTAGAAAGCTGTAATTTATGTCCACTATTGATATGATAAATTAAATTTAATTAACCTTAAAATTTTTTGCTTTGTTCGTTCACAATATTAGTATATATATTATATTATACCGGGGAATTAAATTCTTAATTAGTTGTAACTAAGTACGAATAGAGAATTTTTATGCAGATAATAGTGTTAAAGTCTTTTGTAAATCTCAAATAAGAAGTTTTTCTTTTTTAGTTATTTATTGTTAGTGTTGACATAAAGTGGATTAAATTGGATGAGACAGCTCGTATACTGCACCTTCGCAAGTCTTGGTCAGGGTCTAGCTTTTGGTGGCTTTACATGCAGCACTGTGTGAAGTAACTTGGAATCATCCTGTGCATGCAAGCTCAGGGGGACAAAGTTATCACAGCTCAATTGTTGTTTGTTTATTTACTTTATTTGGGATTCCAACCGTAAGCTTCTCTGTAGTATTTAACTAGCGTTGCTGTGGTACAAATAACGCGGGAATTTGCACCTACATTATGTTTAATTCGGATGACATATGATTGTTAGTGACTGCGGCAAACAAAGTTAATGGTGCTCTAAATGCATTATGGCCAGTATGGCCAATAAGAATCTGTCAAAGGAAGCAAGACTAGCGGTACATAATGGCGTTCTAGTGCCAACCCTGATGAATGGAAGTGAAGCCTGGAATTGGAAAAAGACTGAATGCGGTGGAAATGTGGTCACTAAGACGAATCTTTGGTCGATAGAATGAGGAATGAACAAATTAGACGTGAATGCAATGCTGGCTGTAGTGTGGTAGATAGAATAAAGAAAGGAGTGCTGAGATGGTTTGGTCGTATGGAACGTATGAACGAGGAAAGGATGGTTAAGAAAATGAATGAGGCGAGTGTTGAAGGCAACAGTAATAGAGGGCGTTCGCGAAAGACCTGGCACGATCAGACACAACAAGTGTTTGAGGATGGCCCCGTTAAAAGCTGCAACGACCGTAGAACTTGTATGAGAAGATGTTTAAATGTGGCTGAAGCAAAAGTGGTGTGCCAGGATAGAATAGTGTGGCGTTCAATCCCCTCGGCCTACTCCTGCGGGGAAACGGCGTGATGGTTAGTTAGTTAGTTAGTTAGTTAGTTAGTTATATTCCTTGTACTCTATTCGATACCTCATATCATATATCTGTATTTAATTTCATAACGAATGTTAATTATGTGATATAAAAAAAAATCGTTCTTGAACTCATGTACACCCGGTAGAAATTATACTTAAAAATTAAAATAAAGACAAATATATATATAATAATGACGCTCAATGTATTGAGTTGCAGAAATGTACATTGATCATTGTCGATTATTTTATCGAGTTTCATGAAAAGCTTACAGAAATGGAACCTCAATATTTAAAATAATTGGGGCAAACAAAAACTTGACGGGCTAGAGAGAACGGTGGTGCCTATGTTATGTAGTTGGCGGATTGTTGTTGAGGCCTTTCTCCAGTTGTATAATTTTGTTTTTCCTCCCTTTCTTTTAATTCGTAGCGTCTGCTTGTCGGCTTGTCTGCAGAACTTTTTTTTTGTTCGATTTTTAACCCTTTTTCCGTGATCCAATCGAGCTAAAAATTTTCGTTTAAAAAAAATAAATAATTACAGTATAATTTTGGATTTTTCGAAATTTTAACGATTTGTATACTGTTTAATTTTCAAGCCCGATGCGTGGAGTAGGCACGAGACCTGTATAAGTGAGAAAAGGAGTATAATAAAAAATTGGTTTTTATGTTTGTTTTTTTTGGCCGTGAATTTGAACGAAATTATTATATTTAGATATAACTCTAACAATAATTTCAAGTGCATTTCGCGGTCTCGCATTTTTGTTACAGGCCCCGTTACACGCTGGACGTGTGCAATTTCCGTTACAATATTTTTTTAACCGTAAATGCGCCGAAAGAAGATTGCTCTGGAAGTTATTTATATTTAATATACTTGTATTCTATTAACATTTCATGCTTTATTTCAATGCTTATTTGTATTTTAAAATATAAATGATCTCCTTATCCTCCTACGTGTGTTACAATTTATCTCCCATAGAGAGGTTCGAGAACACGTGCCGGTATTTGTAAAATATTAATTTATATTATCATTACGTAAGCTATAAACAAATTTAAATATAGAAAGATTTCTCGAATAAGTAAAATAAATACTGGGAATAATATAATTTGAGTAATTTTATCAAATGTGGGTATTTTTCGTTTCGTATCAGTAATTGTCCGTCATAGACTCGCATCCTGTTATAGTAAAAAATTAAAATATATAAAATATTTTTTTTTCAGAAATTCGTTACAATAACTGAATTGAGTGGTGTGACTGTGATGTTATTTATCCGTTCCAGTTGACTTAAGAGATTCACTTTCGTAAGTGTTTGGATATTTTTCTTTTTTTCATTATTATATAATATTTTACGTTTATTACTAATTTGTTTTCAGTGTACCATTTTCATTTTGATTTTCCACGCATTTCACACTGAAACCCACGCTGACGTGGCGCGTTGGATTGTATAATTTGAATGAATGTAATTAAAGATCATTCTATTATTTTCGAATACGTGTAGTCTCGAAGTAGTTAGTTTACATTAGCTATGTACAGAAAATCCACAAAATGTTATAACAATTAAATAGAAATCTGGTCACGTTCCAAAATTACGATTAATTAGACAATTCATGTTGAATTATTAAATCACTTTGTACTCAATTTTGAAAATAATCATATAAAATTTAATTTATTTCAACAATGTTATTAATTTATATGTAAAACGTAACAATATCACATTTACGAATTATTATCCTCGATATTCTCTCGATATTCCCTTTATAATTACCCTTTTACAGCGACCATTACAACGACCGACTCTTTTTATCAGTAACTAATTATAACTAATTATATATACGTATTTTCATCTAAGACATGTTATCTATACTTGAGTGATACTTGAATACTACACTTGTCGATAATAGATTGTCACTCTCGAAACTTAAGTAGAATAATATATAATTAAACTGAAGTAGAATAAACCTAATTTTATTTCATCTATTTTGAAGATCATCTCTACAAATTATATTTAATATTTTCACACAGTTGCTATTTATTTTCATCTTTACAACTACCAGAGATGGGTATCGATTAGATTACGCTAAAAAGATATATTTTTTAATATTTTTAATTTGTGCGCAGTTGTCTGCACATGATAGTTGGGGTGCCTAATGTTATAGTGTATCATCTATTTGAAGGTTATTATAGGATTTAGAGCATAATTTTCAGTACAAAATAATACTTTTAAGGCGTACCTTAACCTTTAAATCATCTAAGTATTGACTGTGAATTCGGACCTCGACTTAGGTGAATTTATTCAAGTCTGGTATTGTCATCATTTTATACAAGAGGCATTAGAATATTGGCAAAGAATATAAATAAAAGTTAGTTAGTAATGCACCGGGTCATCGGTCTTTGTATAATGAAAACGTAAAAATAATAATCCTACCTCCAAATACAACCTCCATCCATACAACCAATGGATTAAGGTATAATTCATACATTTAAAAAGTATTACCTTTGTTCTTTATGTAGGGACCTAAAGTTTGAGTGTGCATTTTTGGTTTGATCAGTCAAATGATGTTGGATTAAATATAAAATATTTATAACAAAAATATAGACATACATATTAAAAATTTTATATGTAGTCTCGGCATTATCGTTTCATTGGCAATACGACGAGTCCGGGAATATTTTAGCATACGTCGATACAACAATATTTTAAATGCTTTTACCTTTTTGGTGGCTTCTTTAATAAACTTCTTCATTTCTAATTTACCTTCGTAACATAGCAATAAATGATGCGGGAAATGTATCTCTGATCCCTGTTGTCCGAAATATTATTAAAAATGTTACTGGAAAATACCCAGCTTAATACAAATGTACATCGCAGGGAGGGGTGTAAGTGAGGAAAATTTCGTAGAACCCTGCGAAAATATATGTTTTTACATGTTCCTAAAGAGTAATTATGCAAAAATCAGTTTTGATTAGTCGAAGCTTGTAAGATTGTATAGATAACAGACATACCCACATTTAATTTTATAAACATTCGTATATTTACCTATATGAAGATTTTTAAACTTATCGAATTTACTCGTACGTATGCCATTTAAATCTAAACTCTTCAAAGAATTGAGTAGCTTGTTGGTCTTGTGGTTAGGACTCTTGCCTCGTGATCCAAAGGTTGCGGGTTCGAATCTCACTCCAGACCAGCAAGTTAGTCCTATTTTCATAGCACAAGCGTTTAGCTTAATTTGAAAATAGTAAAAATATTTATGTGATACGTATTCCGTGTTCACATCTTTATTTTTTAAAAAAATTAACAGTGTACACTACCAAATTCCTTATTAATCAGGACAAAAATACAAAATATTTTTTTAGTAGCAATATTACTTCTCTTTGAAGAGGGCGTCTTGACTATTTTAAAATCCGAAAAGAATAAAGCATAAAAGGCATTTATTTAAAGCTCTCGATAAAATGTCACCGTTGTATATTTCAGAGAGGTCTGCAAACGAAGTCAAGTATCGTGACCCGTCGGAGAAAAAATACCCATTTGAGGTTGAAGTATTAAGCAGAGCCTCTACTTCCTGACCTGTGTTAATGTCCCGGGATGCTGGATGTCAGATTTATATTATCCCGGCAAAACCTGAAATGTTTAGATAAACGATAATACTTAAATATATTTTTATTTCTGTTTTGAAAATAAATTTATTTTTAAGGAATTTTCAATACATTTATACTAATATATGAAGAGGTAAAGTTTGGATGTAAGAGGTAATCTCCGAAACTACTCATCGGAATTCAAAAATTCTTTAATCAATAGTTAGAATAGACTAGAATAGAATAGAATAGAATAGAATAATATTATTATATTTACAACTAAAGTCGACGAAAAAATGGTCGAGCGATACGTTTTTTACGATCGCTGCCTTAACGGTAAGAGATATTTAAATACATTCTAAAGAGGAGTTGTAGAACTAAAAAAGTTATATAAAAACTAACCCATTAAAACCAAGTTTTTATTATACTCCCTTTTTTGTAAAATATAACAACAATTAAAGACGAATTAAAACATATAACATAACACTAAACTTACAGGACTTTAATATATTTCTAAAATGTCAGATGTTTTGAGCTTTGATAAGACACTTCATGCTTTGAAAATTAAATTCTAAAAACATTTGTCAGTCAATTTAATCAAGATTTTAATAGATTCAATTATCAGCAATATCGTACCTTATGTATTTCCAGCATCAAATGATTTAAAATAGTCAGAATCAGATTTCAGTAATGTAAAATTCTTCAAAACTAAGCAGAAATCTAAAAGAAATAAATTATTATGTTTTCTAAAATTTGTGTAAATTGATTATTCTATTGTTATTATAGTTCAACCATAATGGAAAACCCTTAGAATTTTTGTATGTAAACTTTTATCTTATCTTATATGGGTCCTTGTTGAAGATATCACATATCATATTAAGACATTGATTTTGTAGTGTGCGATTTCATATATTGTATAATTGCGGGAATTTAAAAATTTAATAGCTATACGCGTAAATTCAACATTAGTTAGTTTTGGGAATATGAAATTCCTGGTATTCGGGGTGCGATAAACTATCACGTTTCCCGGAAATTCTTATATTACAAGCCCCAGCATCAAGTGACATTGAAAAAGTCACTGAATAATTATAATTATAAATAAATAATTACGCCTTAAGGTGAATAAATGTATCAATAGTTAATTCTAAGCCTAGAATTTTGCCTAAAATTTATCAGTATTATTAACTAGCTTTAACCCGTCTAAAATGGCAGACTTTTTGTGTTTTTTCTTTTTTTTAAATATATAACAGTGCGGTGTTGTTTGCGTGGAATGCTAGTTTACCGTTGATTTTGTTGAGATGTGTCGTTTACTTGAGTGAGAAATGGTAGAGGTCTGGGGACCGTACCTTGGGGGACTCCAAATTCACCTATTGGTGGTTTAATGAGAGATTCATTTGATCTGACTATCTGAGGTCTGTTCTGTGAGTGGCTTTATACCCGTTTTCTGGTTCTGATACGAGTTGTTCGTGGGAAATACTGTAGAGAACTTCCCACGAATCGACAAAGATGCCTATACAATTACTTGATTTGGTCAATTTACTTTGTACGGTGGTGGATGTTTTGTGGTTGTGTCTTGTGTGCATATTCCCCCAGTGAACCCGAATGGATTTTTGAAGAATTGACTTTTGACTGCTTATTCAACGATTTTCGATATGTTTAATAAATAGTTTATTACCTAATTCTCATAGTTTATTAAATTATATTACACAACCTATATGATTGTAAGTAATTATCCCTCACCACATACAAGAATGATAATTCTTTTTGGTGAGGTATAACATTAAAAAAATGAATTGTTAATATTTGCTAGGTATCATTGTAATAAAATATTTTATGTATTATCAATTAAATAAATAAAATAAAAAAATAGATGCTAACACGGAATACATGTCACATCAATATTCTTACTATTTTTAAACGAAGATACACGCTTGTGCTATGAGAATAGGACTAACTTGGTGGTCTGGACTGAAGTTCGAGCCCGCGACCTTTGGATCACGAGGCGAGAGTCCAAAGCACAACACCAACAAGTTACTCTTTTAAATTTGAAGTTTACGTTAATTAGCTATAGGTTGTGCATTAATTAGTCTGAAAAGTAAAAATAATATTACGAAATCGATTTTAAAAGTAAATAAATTATTTTATTTAAACATTGACACACCTTACAATATGAGTGAAATTACCATTTTTATTATTCCAAAAGACCTTTTTGCTATAGTTTTTCAATAGAATTTGCTATAGTTTTTTTAATTGCCATTTAAAATTTAACCTTCACAAAAAATTATCGCGAAATCGTAGTATTTTTATTTTGTAAACGTGTAAACAGTGCCGCCTGGTAGTGTTAGTTTCGTCAGCGTCGTGTCGGCCGGAAGGTATAGCTGTACAAGAACTACTTGAGTACAAGAAGACATTATACTTTCACTAACGACAAGGCGGTAGGTGCGTAAGTAGCTTCAATGACTCTTGTCCTAAGTGATTGGTACATCGAGCTACGCTTACAAGAACCACGGGACTGTCTCACGTTTTTTGTTACAAACACCGTAACACTAACTCATAGCTTTTTAGAATAACAAGTAATGCAGTAAATGAGAACCTAATCAACGCAAAAATATGTACCATACCTTCTTCTTCTTTTTTTCGTGCCTTATCCGATCAACGGGCGTCGGCTAATGATCTTTAATGAAATGGCTGAGGAAATAGATAAAAAAAGGACAAAAATGTCTTAATTTAAATAATGGTTAGAAAATATATTTTAGATTATTCAGGTATATAATTAATGAATTTGGCGTTAACATTGTGGAGATGATTCATGATGATCATTAAATGAGGTGAAAAACATTTACTGTATTACCTCTATGCGAGTTTAATAATATTTTTATATTTTACTCCTTTAGTTTCGAGAGTAATAGAATCTCTCATCAACAGGTGAATGAATGAATGAATGAATATTAAAATGACTACTTTATTTGGTTCAAATACAAATAATTAATTGGTAAGGTGTTCACAAAATGAATTACTGGTATAAGGGTGGTTTTAACGGGATTTTTGAAAGAAGAGTTAATGAAAGTTATATTGTTAAGCAAATCAATATCCGAGTTCAAATTTCTTTTAATTTTTTACATTTAAAATTATTCATTTTATTACCCTTACGCACAACGGGATTTTTTCTCGCCTTATTTAGAAGGATAGGTTACATTTTTTTTAATACATATAAAAGAGAATATCTATCGTACCCCGAGTACAGAAAGATGAGAGCAAAGACTCTCACCTTTCCAAAGTATGCATTCTGATATAAAAATACTTAAACATTTTGTTTGTTATAAGCAGTTTTGTAATTCAAATAGCCGGGCAGCTTTTGGCAAACTCAAACATATTTTCGACAAAAAGAAATCCAAATTAGCTTAAAAAGAAAATTGAATCGAATCGCGCATACTGCCAGAGATGTATGGAGTGGAAAAGATGACCCTTACAAAGAAAAGTGTGTAAAATGCACGCCACGATCCATGTTTGGCGTAAGCTTAAGAGATAGAATTAGAAATGATGAAATTAGGCGCAGAATTAGTGGTGGACATCATGGGACGTATAGTGAAGCTAAAATGGCAATGAGCAGGGCATTTTCCAAGGCAAGATGCTACAAGATGGACTCCCAGAGTTCTGAAATGGGGACCTTGGGAAAATAAAATTAATTATTTTCTTCATGTTTCTCACTCACTAAAAGCACTCACATTCTAAATAGGACATTCTGACACTCAATTAAAATGAGAATGCAATCGTGTTACTTTTCATTGTAAAACAAAAAAATACTCATAAATGGTCATACAAAGACGATCTTTTGATACATAGTAGAACTATCGATGTGTAGTGTGGCATTATTAACACAAAGAGTTTTATTTTTTGGAAAAGCTAAGTCTTGTGTGTATACTAAATTTTTAATGAAAAAAAAATACAGATGTCTCTAGCAGACACCATAGAAATATATGAATGATTCTTGATTTCGAACATATATACAGAACTTTAAAAAATTTGATAATGTGTGGATGCTGTACGATGGAATTGGTGAACATTGCATTTGTAAAGTGATACTTAAACTAGCTCATCGAGCCATCGTATAAGAGAATTTCATCCACTTCTCTCATATATAAATTAGGTTTGTCTCTGCGAGACTTCTATAATTTATCCTTCATCAATTAATCTCCTCTCTGGGAACAAAATCCAGTAACTGTGTTCTTAGAACATACTTTCATATAAAATATTGTTTAAGAATATACTTTGTTAACATCACTAATTTAAAAAAAATATCAAAATGTTTTTGGCCGGGGCCGAGGGGAAATTTTGGCATACGTTCAAATTTTTTTTCATAGTTAAAATTTATTATTTTTTTTAAGAATAAATTAAAAACTGCCTCCAATCTCTTTAATATTTATTAAAATTATGCATTCATCCATTGTTCTCTTAAGGCTCGTCTGCTGTAAGGCAAGGCGGGGAAATTAATTAAGACCGGAAAATCGGGCTAAATGATTGCGGAGGCGATTTACTAATGGGGTAGCATTCTTTTCCCGATAATTAATACGTGGGCGGCTCCAGGGAGGGGAGTGATCACCCCCGCGTTATGACGTAGTGTGATCCATTCATTAATTACGAGATACCTGTGAAAAGATGCTTTAGGAGCCCGTTGTCTGGCCCTGGGAATAAATACCTTAGCAAGGTAATTTATCGACGCAATGTTCTCGCGCTGTTTAAGGGGTAATATCGTATTACGGTTCAGTTTCTCGCTAGGTAGGCTAGCAGACTGGTCAGTTATTTATTGCTTCTTATTATGTTTCTAAAATTGTAAATATTTTAATAAAGCCTGGGTGTTTTCATTAACTAACTCATTCACTATTTATTGGCAGAGAGGACGATAGAACGCTATATTCCTCTATCCTGGCACATCAATTTTACTTCAGCTATATTCACACATCTTCTAGTGTATGCTCTACGGTTGTTGAGGCTTTTAACAGGGCCATCGTCCGATACTCCTAGTATCTGATAAGGCCAGGTCTTTCGCGGATGCCCTCTATTTCTGTTGCTTTTAACATTCGCCCCATATATTTTCTTAACCATCATTTCCTCGCTCATACGTTCTTCATTAACAAACTATCTCAGCACTCCTTTCTTTATTCTATCTACCACACTACAGCAACATTACATTCATGTCTAATTTTCATTCCTCACTCAATCAACTAAAGATTTTCCACACGAGCGCCTTAGTGAGCGCATTTCCACCGCATTCAGTTTACTTTCATTACTTACATCAGAGTTGGCACTAGAATGCCATTATGTACCGCTAGTCATGTTTCCTTTGACAGATTCTTATTCGCCATAATTGCATTTTGAGTGTTTCTCCTAGATTTTTAGATAGGTAGATTATTTAAACAGCAATTAAACTATTATTAATAACAAACTATAAAACATCAAACTTGCTACTTCTCAAGAAAAATTTTTTCTAACTAGAATTCTGAAAAATAACATGTGCGTTGAAAAAAAAGTTTAACAGATAACCCATGTAACTTATATTGTCAGGAACTACGGCAACTTATTACATAACAGAACAGGTGAGACATCCACTTTTCGTATGCAACATTTCAGGCAGGACACGACTGATCCGTACCGTAGCAATTTTATTCCCTCCAGGAAGAATTCTTAATTAAGGTTCGTCCTTCAGGGAAAAATTCCAGTTGTCGTCAGCGGTACCAAATTACGCTCACAAAAAGTGTTCTGAAGTTAATTTTGATTCCTCGTATTGTCGATGACCACTCCACAACAAAGTGCATATAATTTACGACCTCAGAAGACATCGGACAATCAGTTCGGTCTCCACCCCCGCGGTGACAGGACGCTCTCCTGATGACGCTGGATAAGACTTAAGCGAAACGTCAAGATTTGCTCTCAGTGAAATTATACGGTTCATATAAAAACATCCGTTTCATTTAACACATAAATAGAGAAATTTCACATATTACAAATACCGATGGAAATATATGAAATAGATTCATAAATATTAATTATATTCTGTGAATCAGTTTGAATAATGTGGAGTAATGTTTTCATTCATAATTTTTATTAGAAAAATCTTTAAAAATACGACTTCATTAAAACGCACATGATTGGTCGTGGCGTATCAACTCGCGCGTTTGGTAGAGTGCTGTAGTATTTTTATACCTGGGTACCATACAATTGTGGCGCACGTACTCATGCTAGTGAAACGACGTGTTTGGTGAGAATTTAAAATGTTTAATTTCAACATCATTTTTATACTCATAATATATATGCAAACAATTTTTTTTCCGCAGACGAATTTTTTAGAACAAAGTAAAAATTATTTTATTAAAAAATAGTGAAATTTACCTGTTTGATTCCAGTATGTGTCTTATGATAAAAAATTAAACTCTAGACGAATGTTTTTCCAAAGAAAAAAATACCTTTTGTTGCCGGCCGTGTTTAAAATTTCGTAGAAACGAAGCGCACTCATCAAATCTCGACACTCGTAAGTGGAAGCCATTGAATAATTCCATAATCAAGGTGTTCGCATGTCTCGCTTAGCGTGTGCCGGAGGTGACTAACGTATCGTTTTATTTGCCACCTCATTCACTTAGTTCGGTCACGAACCGCAATTACTCGCAATGGCGGAACGAACTCCGAGTAATTATGAAATTCGCAAATGATTTCTTTTGATTTATTTGTGCGCTTAATGGCGTAATTGTCTTGGTAGTTTCGTGTAATATTCAGGCCCAATTAACTGTGCAACAAAGTATCTACACAGCCGTTCGGTTATAAAATGTTTTAATCATTTAATTACAATTTTTATAAGGTTAAACAAATTCGAATCAAAGAAATACATATTGAAAAGTTGTCCCGAATCAACCCATGCTTACTTTAAAACCTACGTCTGAAAGTTATTAATGTGGAAAAATCTATTTTTTTAAATCTATTTAATAAGTTAGTTAATATTATATTTGTTTGAATAAATAGCTTGTTGGTGTAATGTTCATGATGCTCACCTAGTGATTTGGTGGATGGTGGTTCGAGCCCAATTTCAGGAAAACTGCAAGTTAGTCCTATTTTCATAAAGTTTAGCTTATTTTGAAAATAATAAGAATATTGATGCGACGTATTATATTATAATCATTTTATTTTGTTTTTAAATAGCGACTCGCTATTTTAAAACAAAATAGTGTAAAATAATATTTTACATTTAATATCTAATTATTAGTAGGTACATATTTACATTAAAATTTTATAATCTATTGTATAATAATACTCCAACAATCTAAAATTTATAAACAATCTTTAATCTTTATCATATTGTCAGAGAACATGGCTATGGGCGGCAAATTAACACGTCAAATAATTTTACTTATTAAAAATTTACAGTCAGTAAATGTTTTTGGAATAATTTTCACACTAATTATCCAATTTTGTAATTCGTTCTAGAATCTTCATTTCATTTTTATCGCTTCTGAATAACCTGTCTCTCATTGATGTACGGTACTTTAATCGCTCAGATCCGCTCTATAAAACTTCTCGCCCCTCGGTAGGTACTTACTTGATTTACTATCTCTGAAATCACACACGCGCTAGCAACACGCGCTGCAGGTCGCTTTCTATGGTAATAATCCTCTGTTAACTCTGACACGTACCGCCCGTGCAGTAGCAGATCGATTCCTTTATATAGGTTATCGTGTTCTCGATGTTTCGAGAATTTACGAGAGATTTCGATATTGCGGAATTACTTCTAATTCTACCATATCGGTACAATGTACTATAGTTACTGTACTAATATTGCTTTTATTTTATTTTTATTTTCATTAAACTTATTTCCTTACTTCATATTTTCAATTCTCATTGACAAAAGGAGTATTTAACTTATTACATTACAGTACAGGATAACAAGGCTTAGGTGGAAATACTTATAATAAATTGGTTTTAACAAAAGGACTAGAGCTACTGGTGCAACGTGAAAGGGTATTTCTAATGGGGATATTGAGAGAAGAGGAGAGGAGTTGATGAATATGATATTGTTAAGCAAATTAATACCCGAGTAGGTACCTATTCATTTCAATATTTAATAATTTAATTAACATAGCTACATGGTATCCATTTTCATGATTATATTACGCTGTAATTATTGCTATTCAAATTTCTAAGTGATTCCCGTCTTCCGGGTCCCGGTTATCTACCCAAATAACTCAGGCGGTAGCCACGCCACTGCTAAAATTCCCTCAAACGCAACAAGAAATGTATGCAATTTCAATAAATAAAACTGCAAAGTATTCCAACACCACAGTTATAATTAATGAGAGGAACAACCAGACCTGAATAGAGCTATCAGCCATAACGTGCGACGATCAATGGAAAAAGCAATTAGTTTTGTTCCATCACTATTAGCGCTATTGCACGGCAGGTTGCGAAAAAACTCTGAATATATAGAAATGCGTTCAGGAAACGTCTGCTTTGAATAACCGTACAGTAAATATTCCGAGAAAGAAGAGCTGAAGCCGCGCGCACAATCGCCTCTCTAATGATTCTCAAAACACGTCCATTAGGCCGGGTGCAGAATGCCATTAGTGGCGTGCTCCGGCCTAATCGCCGCGCGCTGATATACAAATGACATTCTTCGAATAGCGCCTACTGGACGTGGACTGCCTCGAAGAAGCATTTTACAAATGCGATACCGTTCCTAACAGCGCTCGTGCTCTGCGGGCAGATAAAGCAATTCGAAATATTATTTTTTTCGAGTTTCAAGAACTGCGCAACCAAGAATGATTGCTCTGTCAACACTTAATGTTGTGGTGCTGATTACGACAATGGAATCAGTTTTTTTCTAATCGGTAATAAATGATAAAGTGTTTGCAATAGGTAATTATAGAAAGAAGATGATGTGAAAATTGAAGAAGTTATATTATAATATTACATTATGGTAATAATATTGTCATGGCAACGGGAGACAAATGGAACACTAAAATAATTTAAACTATTATTTATTGCGCAAAGTCACTGGACATAGTCAATCATTCTAGAATATTTCACACATACATTTAGTAATTTGCACTAATTATCGCCAGTCACTCGCCAGTGGAACACTTTTTATTATTCTGTTTCTATCGCATCGAACAGTTTCAAGAGTATTCCGCTCAATTTTCGCACGTAGGTACGTCGTACGATATCTGTCAGTCGGTTTACACCTGCTGGTCACTCTGCTTTTATCGCTGGTTATTTCGCGTTTCTATGTCGCATTTGTCAAACGTCAACAATGACTTAAGCACAGTAGCCGGCCCGTCTCCTTTTATAAATAAATGTCGCGTCGCAATGTTTCGAGAATTTACGAGAATAGCTAGTCATTTTGAGTGATTTCGATAGGGCGTAATTCGTTCTACAATATCGTGACAGTATATACATAGCGATTTTTTTTAATAGGGACTTTGAACCAAAAACGCCGAATAAATCGAAGAATTAATGTTAAAATATTTAATATGTTAATTAATAAAACATTAATGCTCGACATATTTAATTTATTTTATTTTAATTTATGTTTATTGATGCAAAACAGTACATGCATATAAACTTTTTAGATTAAAAAAAAATCTAGACTAATTTACCACGCAATGTCAAAGAAATCTTTCAAATTTAACATAATTAATAATCTATATAAATGCGACAAATTGTAAAATACATTATTTATAGTCCGCTTGCATGATGTACTCGTCTAATTATGAATGTGTTAAGATGAATTTCGGTGTGTGTCAGATTTAAGAGGTGGAATTGGTGAGGAGAAAACTCAATAATATATCTTTTTTTGAAATATACGATGTCGTCGTAAAACGTATCCAGGTTATTTTCACAATTTTAAAAACTGTTTATGGCTCGATTTATAGGCTAATTTTTAGGGCATTACCTAGTTTTATATATTGACTAGCTGTAACCCGTCATGACTAAACATTAGCTTGCGTCTTTGCTAAGCCCTAGTATATTTTTGGCGGTCTACGGAGAGGCGGCCGTAGCCACATGCATTAATCGGCCGGTTCGGGTTTGGTGGCCCGGGGTTTAATTCCCATCTCCGGCCGTTTTTTAGCCGTGAATTCGAACGAAATTACGGACGTTACATGAAGTTATGGGGACAGACGGACGGACAGACAACGAAATTATTATGTTTGATGTGGAAAAAATGTTTGTGTCTTGAACGACGAACAAGAGTATAAGTAGGTATTAAAGCTTGTGACATGGAGTAATTTAGGGCAGTCGATATTATTGTGCAACGTATTGTAAAGAAACAGTAGGTACATCGGCAGTCATTTGATGATATTGTAAAATTGGAGGAATTTAAGAAATTGAATTGTTATATATCAGTTTGATGCAATTTTTGTTCTAATGACACGATGTATCGTTCATATGATTCCCTCTTCATTTATGATCTTTACATCTTTTTTCCTATTTACTAGCGAAGATCAGCTTATCGTTCGGTCCTTATTTGTTTATTTTTTCTTTGATTATATCTCATTTCCACAGCATTCCATATATTGTTGTTCCTATTTTGCCAGCTTTAAGATTTCTGTGCTGCGCCAGTCTTGTCTCCGCTGACATGTTAAAATAACATACTTTCATAATGTATTTTAGCTAGTCAAAAATATCAATTTCAAATATCTATCTTAAAGTTTGCAGGCTTGATGGTCCATTTATATTGCTCCAGTGCTAACATCCATCTTATTTCGGGTACACCGATCAATCATCTCCGGAGGGGAAGCTTTTCGAGGTCTCCAGTTCCGATACTCTTAAATCATTTCTGGAGCCAGCCCCAAAAAAAAGAGAATATACTCGGATATGCGAAGATGCCTTAAGAGAGGTGATTACTTTCTTGTCCTTTCAAAAAATTACAAAATTATTGAGTCACGTATATTGAATGTTTTACAGGTTTTATTCGTATATGGTGTTGAATATTTTTTCTTGAGTATTGTTTGATTTTAATGAAAGAAGTCATAAATGGTCCTTATAGATAGTCCTACACACATGTTAAAATACAATATGAAGATATAATATCGAAGGTTCTTACGTAAGCTATGACTACTACAAAAAACTAATTTTATAGGAGAGCTGTTTGAAGTTTGGTTTTACATATAGAATAAGCGTATTTGTCCGCTTTCACGTCAGGTTTTAACTCTGAAACAAAAAAAAAATGTATTGTGGGGAAGAGTGTTTTCAATGCACTGGTACAAAAAAGTCAAAAATGCATTTTGAATGGATGCCCGAATTCACATAGGAATCGTCGATATTAATATTCTCTGGCATAAAATACAGTAGTTAAGAAATAAACAGAAAAGTAAAAATAAAATATTAAAATGTTTAAATTTTATTAATTAATTATGAACACGCGGTCTCTCCGATCACCATCTCAGTGCACGGAAATATGGAGCTGTTAATAAAATAAACCTATCTAGATTTGTTGGCTATTGGTAATTAATGTTATATTAAAACATTTTTAAACGATAAGATTTAATAAACAATGTTAAGTACTCTCAAACATATAGCGTTGTTAGTAAAAAGTATTGGAATTGATTACGTATAAAAATTACACCCTAAAATTTTCAATCATATATTCCAAACAAAAACTTCGCATATTGAAGAAGATTTTTTTTATTTATATAGGGAGGTAGGTTATTGTTCAGTTTAGTTCAGTCCGAAATCTTAATTTTTTTTTGTTAAAAAATAATATTCAATTATATTAATTATTATCTATAATAATAATAACTGTTTTCATATTTAAGAATATCCTTGTTCTCTTGTTATCTATCATAAGAATGATAGAAAGTTGCATTTAGCGATTGAGGTAAATGAAAAAAAAATATAAAATTTAATTCGTGCTGGATACAGGTCATTTTTTCCAAGGTCAGCGATATGTAAACACGTGACGCACAAACAGTGTGCGTTACGTGTTTACTCGAATGAAAGAATGCTAAAAAAAAACTAAGTTAAACTAAACCTGCCTCATATAGAATAGGTTACCGTAAATGGATAAGATCTCGTAGTAATTAAGCATTCCAGGCAGCGAAGAGAAATAGCCTAGTTCGGTGATGTGAATCTCGATGTGAAATAAATTTAAATACTTTTCACATCCAAGCACCTTTTTTCTCACTAATTCTTAGTACTTCTGCTTAGTGCTTTCTCCATGAAAACCACAAAACAATTCAAAATAACGAGATCCTAGAAAAATAAAACGGTACATACTCGTAATGAATTGTAATGTAATGTAATGAAATAATAATGCGAATGTCAATATGTACTTTAGGGATTTCTGTACTCTGTAAATAGACTTAAAGTATAGGAACTAACCCATTGAATTTTGTTTTCAAAGATAAAGGTCTCGACTTAACTAACAAGCCAATCAAAATGATTTTTTCCATCCAGAGAAAATTAATGTTTCTGAATTCTATGACTTTCTAAAATGAATGATATACTTAATATCCATTTCTTGTTTATTTTTCAAATTCAGAACCCGCGTATCTTACAGTTAGGGAATCTAATACCGGGATCCCGGTCCCTTTTAAGAAATGTATGAATCCCGGAATTAGCAATTGCAAACTCGAAACTATTGGGATTGATACTAAATAATTTCGGGGCATCAAAATTAGGCCAAGACTAAATTATGAAATACTTGATTCTTTGCTATACATAAAATAATTTTAAATGTAAACCATGCGTTATTATAAAATTATTCTTTGTTGAATATTTAGAAAACATAATGTTTTAAGCATGTAGATGCATAATGTATTAATAAAGAGATTCCCAAACAATAGACTACATTAGAATGTTTTAATAACTAGACCACCAAGCCTCTATTTTCATGTGTTTTATTTTTATCTTGATATACTTTAATAAATATACGTCTTTAACCCCAAATTGAAATACTATTTATTAGATTTATTTAAAAAAAAAACAGCCACCCCTGTTGAACTTTGTGACAAGCCAGTGTAAATAAGACGCTAAATGAATGAATGATTCCTTTTATTTACACAAAATTTAGTTTTGTAATGCACACAAGCTGAGTTATATTTATCACTACTATAGTTTCGAGAGGAGCAGTCTCTTTCTTCTTCAATTTACTTAAATAAAGAAGTTTAGTAAAATTATTGGAGTAGAGCAGCAGTAGTGTAGATGTTTTTGGTCTTTAAGGGACAAATATTAAGGATCGGAGACATTTGGTGGAATGCGATGTTGTTCATGAGTGTTATCTCTGGGTTCAATTTTTTTTGGATTTCGACATTTACTAAAATATAGGTAGGTACATATTTGGTCTATATTGTATTTAATAAAAATGAATATATATTTATTTATTTATTAACGCTCTTTAGAGCTTTTAGAACAAATAGGTAGAGTGTACATTGTACATTAACAGAATATATAGTTTAAAGAAAAAAAATGACATGTAAACATAATAATGACATAAAGTGGAAAGAAAATTCATAAAATACAGATACGAATATATAAAGATAAATATAATATAAAATAAAAAGCAAGTACATAAAAAGCGGAAGCATAAGAAAAACATAATATTATAGAAATTTAAAAACATAAAAAAGTAATAATGTAGAGTAAAAAGATATAGCACAAGCTTTAAAAGTTATAACATAATAAAAAATATACATACAAATACAAATCAATTTTTAGGTCCAACTCGACAGATACTAGTAATCTTTCAATACACCTTTTAATATATGTTTGAATAATATACAGTTATTGACAAAGGCGACCAGTTGTTCGTATCTGTTTGCTAGTCTAGGAAGCCTTTGCAGTGGGGGATTAAAGAAATAGTTAGTAGTCGCAGTTTCCACGCCAAAACCTGCGTATGCATCTAGGTATGCGAGACGGAATATTTGAGGACAGTCGATAGTACCATTTATTAGTTGGTGTAAAAAGAGAAAGTCCTTCGCTCTTCTTCTAGTCTCTAGTTTATCAAGGCAGCTAAAAGATCTAGGAATATTGTAATCAATATTACTTGAAGGTATGTTAAGTTTATAATTGATAAATCTAAGAAACTTATCTTGGACTTTCTCTATATTACTCATGTGAACTGTATAATGAGGGCTCCATACAACTGTATTAAATTCTAGTATTGGTCGAATCAAGGTCTTAAATAATAATATGAAAGTTTCAATTTTCTTGAAATCTTTGCTTAACCTAAGTAAGAAACCTAAAGTTCTTAATCCTCTATCAACTGTTGAGTTGATATGGGGGACTAAAGAAAACTTTTTGTCAACAATTACGCCTAGATCTCTTATTTCATCTACCACACTCAAAACTTTTCCATCAATTTTCTAATCATAGTACAATTGCAGTTCGGGTGCGGGAAAATCTCGTCACTTGGCATTGGTGACATTTAAAGATAGTTTATAATATAAATGAGTAAAAATCAGTATTTTGTAATCCTGGGATAGTTAAAATCGATTGTATAATTCTGGTATTGATATTTGGCTCGGGAATGGATTACTCACAGTGGGGTTTAACTCATTATTAAGTGTATAAAAAATTAAACCTTAATTATAATCAGCCTTAAAGTTATTTTTACAATACAATATTTATTATTTGTTTATATTTAATATAAAATAATCCTGTACTTATTTGTTGAAACCTTACAAATTAAAATCTATTAGGTCTCAGCAAATTTAAATTTATTTTATATCTTGCGGCAGACAAATATAATACGCAATAATGAAATAACAGTAATTAAATTTAAGAATGAAAGATCACTCAGCATAAACGGAAGAAATAAAAATGATAAATAAATTAAAACAAATGAAACAGTGCTAAGTGGGACTCGAGAGAATTAAACGAAAGGTATTTGCGGCCGTATAACACGCCACCCCCTGTTTGCTTGAATATAGGTCAAGCCTAAACCTTCGTTGTATTTTAATCGCCAGCCTTGTTACCAAAATATAACCTTATATGTCCAATATTAAGTGTTTTTTATATCAACTATATTTGACAGGGCACCATCACCGATGTTAAAGATGCAAAAAAAGGGATAGATACTTAAAATCTAGAATTCATTACATTTTAAATTAGTAATCTTCGGTGACTGCATTCAAAACACTTTTTTTTGATATTGCTGCCTTTGCTTTTATGCCCCACTAATGATAACGTGCTTGAATAAAAAGCATAGAAACCATCATCCTAAGATGTGCGAAATGGTGTTAGCACATTACAACAATAGTAAAGGGAGCTTACTCTACCCTCTACCTAATCAAAAAATCCTTTCATCACCCAAGTGCCCAGGTTTTTATTGAAATATATAAAACCTATGTGAGGCCGATCCTGGAGTACGGATTTCAAATCAGGAATCTGTATTTAATTAAAGAGATTACACTACTCGAAAACGTGCAAAGACGTGCAACGAACATTTCAAGTGGTCTAAGTGGTCTAGAATACTCGGAAAGACTAAGAATTTTAAAGCTACCAACCCTGCAGGAACGTCGGAATCGCGAAAATCTTATAGAAAAATACAAAATATTAAACGGCTATTACCACTGTTCAGATTTTAAATATTTCTTCACGCTGAATCACAATCCACAACTGAAAGCACACAGCCTGAAACTAAATAGGACTTCCTTTTCCTTGAATCCAAGGAAACACTTCCTGGTCAATAGATAGGTGGGTTGCCGGGAACAGTTTACCGGAGGAAATATTATCTGCTAATTCAGTCAACGGGTTCAAGAATACTTTAGATGCTTATTACATTGAGAGGCACAGGATATAGGCCCATCCACAATACCTGCGTACCTATCAAATAATAATAAATAAAAATAATAACAAAAACATAGAATTTTTTAAACATATCTGAAAGACCATCTAAAGAGATTATGTTCTCCCAGCCCCCAGGGATAATACGGAGGCCATAAGGGAGCTACAAAATACACCTGAAAGCGACCTTACAAAAATACAACATTTGCAGTGATACTTTTAAACCGGTTGCCAATAGCATGTTATAATAATGAGGAAAGCGCAAAAAAAATAAAAGAGAGCAAATACGGCAAGAACTTGTGGATCCAAGAATAGATCATGAGAAACAGTCACTCACATACAGGAGATAGCAGATAAGGATGATAATTTTATAAGCCCAGATTTTATGAAAACAAAATTTAAATCGTTAGTCAAAAATTATCATTCATAAGACTATTTAAAGACCAATAAAATAAAGTACTGTAAATATCTGGAAAAGGAAGATAATCCGGGAATTTTTTGGAGCTATTTAGGAAACGAGGTGATTAATCAACTATTAATTTTGGATGATGAATGAAATACCCTGGTTAACCGAAGATTGCTCGATTATGTTGGGCCGCACATGTTCAAAGAATGCCTCCTCCAAAGAACTGTATCAGCATCCTTAAGAGGAAGAACTTAGTGTGCACAAATGGTCCTCTATGAAGATAGAAGGTAGTGGCGAAAGCTACTACATAAGAAGGCAAAGATCTTCAATGGATTGTGGGCACGTGATAATGATGATGATTCTGTAAGAAGATCGAGACGTGATGGTAGAGGCGGATGCTACGTGTGTCTTCATTTTTGGGCAAGGCAGCCCAATTACTACGACAAAACACATCACAAAGCAAAGTCTCTAGAAAATCGTAATTAGAGTAAAGGATAGTAGACAGTTGATGGAACGCGAGCAAGCGGACGGATCCCTACAAAATGGATAGATTAAAGGGAACACGTTTCTCCTTAAATGCTGCAATCACCATGGCTCAAGACAAGGCGAAAGGGAGACGTATTGTGCATCGAGTTCCAGACATAACAGGGAAAGACGACCCCCCGCCAATGAACACGCGATGGAGAAAATGATTCAAAAGTAAATACAAAGCTCAAAACACCATTCATTATTTACTCACTGCGGTCACACTGTATTTGACATGTTAGCATTTTCTCTCATACCCTTCCATTTGTTTCAAACCCTCGTCATCTTTCCATTACTTTATTTATTTTAGATTTAATTATAAACTATGGCTTAAACAGTTACAGACTAACGTTTCAAACATATTTAGATAAAGTAAAACGAATTATTTAAAAAAATTAAAACTATAGACAATAAAAACAAAAGGAAGCATGAAAGTATCGGCCTGATAATCTGTTTATATGATGTTTAAGATCCTACAAATACAATAAAAAGTAAATTACAAACAGAGACTGCAAGAAAACGCAAAGCACAGAATGCAAACACAAATACAACACGATATACGACATGGCAAATAACGAATAAAAAATAGAATTAAAAAACAATATTTTTTACAGAGACCGATCTTAATATTATGTAATTAAAAAAATCATATAAAACAAACTATCTCATAGACAGTGGTTTAATTTGTTATTATGGACACCAAACCATGAAAACTAAACGGCGAAGTCGTGACTTTTGAGATGCTGACAGTTTCCTGGGTGGATAGAGTTACGAATGTTAAAGTTCTCCGGCAAATGGAAAAAGGCAGAGAAGTGCTGCGGACTATCAAGGCAAAAAAGCTTGAGTTGGAAGGATCTGGTTGGAAGGATGTGGAAGAGGCCTATATCCAGCAGTGGAAAGATGAAGGCTGAGGAAGAAGAAGAAGGAGATCTCGGACATTATGAAAGAACCAAAGTATGGCCTAAACAACTCATTATACAGGGTGAAATCAGTGAAGAAAGGCGCGTAGGAAGACACCGCATCTCATTTGAGTTATTCCGTGCGGCGGTGAATAGAATCATGATGGCCAACATGATAGCAGATCTTCGAAAGCAGATAGCACACTATAAGAACTAGTTCAAGTTCTCAAGGATACAGAGCTCTTGATAATACAGAGGAGCCACGCTGTGTGTCAGCTTATATAATACATCTTCTTCTTATGGTGCCATCTCCTATTGAAAGTCGGTGATCATTCTTGCGATCACGACGTTATTTACCGCCGCGCGGAACAACTCAGTCGAGTTACACTTATACCAGTCCCTCAAGTTACGTAGCCATGAGATTCTGCGTCTTCCTACACTTCTTTTACCAATTATTTTCCTCAGGATGATGATTTGGTTGATAATTTATTTTGGTCTCCAGCTATCTTGTCTTGATAGCAGCACTTCTCGGTCTTTTTCTATTCGCCTCAAATGCCGCGACTTTGCGGATTAGTTTTTGCTTCGGTGTCCATGCCTCCACCCCATATAAGATAATGGCAAAAATGAACCATGCGTATTCTAATTTGTAAAATAAATACATAAATCAAGACGATTATTCGCAGCATTCGTAGCTTACACTATATCTCGAAAGCATCGAACATGGTCCTCGTACAGGCCTACAGAAAACGCCAGGGTTTTTTAAAGACTCTTTGAGCTGGAGCGGCTCTTCAAAATTTTAGTTAGGTTAGAGTTTTTTTGAAATATAATTTGGTCATTATATTAAATACTTAAACTGTCGCCGCATCGCAGCCCCCCTCCCTTACCAAACAATTATGAGACGTACAGTCTGGGCGCTTAGCGTCGAGCAGATGCGCTTCAAAGCCTCGCCACAAAAGGCCGTCGGCATCCCATTTAATTAAACAATCTTCCCCTTACTGCGCTGCAGTAAGTCACTTTGTGCTCAGCTTTGAACAATATGTATATGGTCTTGCGGCACTTGTATCTTGCATCTGGCCGGTGCGTCTGGACGGGCGAGCGATTGCGTCTCTGGACAGACGTTCTGTCCAGAGTTCAGAGCGCGGATGTCCACTCATAAAACTTAATTAAGTGAGAAAATGTGTCTTTGTCCCGTTCGCAGCCGTCTATGGTGATTTCCACTGCAATTGAAGTTCTTCAAAGACCTCTCTTGAGTAACATCAATTACTAGAATCGTTCGAATGCCCCATTATATTGGATGCTACAAATTACGTGCCATTAATGACGGGAAATCATTCACAATAAAATTTATTTATTTATTTGAAAACATATATTATTGTGAATTTGTAATTTCATAAGATAGTTATATGATAACAATATTTTAATATGTAGGTGTGTTCTAGGAACAGTTACTGGAATTTGCCCACAGCGGGATGATTAATTAATTAAAATAAATTACAAAAGTCTTATATAGACGAAGCTATGAATATGATAAACATGTGTAGAAGTCTTTTAAACGACTGCATTATTTGTATGTTTAATTTGAAAACTCGGAATAATTATTGCTACTTAAACGCCCTAAGTGTTCCTTAATTCTAAAAATAAATTTTCCACACATTTTTCTTATATACAAACAATTAAAATCATATTAGTATTATATTATTTATCTTTTGTTTTTATATCTCGTTTTTTAAATTTAATTTGTTACCTAGGATTTTAATGTTTTATATTTTAGATCTTTTATTAATATTTTTTTATAATAATCTTTATGGTTACGTAATCACATAATACTTCTTTATGAAAGTAGATTATTTTTCAATGGTACTTTGTACCGTATAGATATTAACTAAAGAAATATTTTCTTCTGTCATAGTTAAGACCCACGTATCGCTACCGCATAATATAATTGGCCCGAGGATAATTCTGTGATATTTAATATAAGATATAATTTGAGAGACGTACAGAAATATAATTTATATCGAAGAAATATTTGGTATTGAAAATTAATAAGAAATATTTTGAATCGAAAATTGAATAACAAATGTATCATTTACAAAATCACCATGTATATATATTTAGAAATTTTTGTATTAATAAAATGAAAATGAAAATGTGTAGAAATAAAATATATTTTTTCTGAGAGATGTATACCTACATGATCTATATAAAAAAATTACGCCATTCCCATGGAAACGGTGAATAATCATCGAATTAGAGTTGGATTTAAAGATGAAAATAACGATCATACAAAATAATCATTGATAGTATTCAAATACAACTCAATAAGAAAACAATGTCCGTCACTAACAGTTACCAAGATGCTACTTAAGGTAGATGGCCATGTTCATATGCTAAAAAATACACTACGATTTGGTGATAATTTTATGTATCATTTTTGGAGAAATTATAAATAATACTACGTTGTCCTGTAGGTACGCATTAGAGTTTGACACATCTCAAACCAATCATACATCCTAACCTAGAAATGAAATGCCAATTTTTTTTTAAAATTAAATAGAAATGCGAACACGGAATACGTCACATCAATATTCTTACAATTTTGCTACGAAAATAGGACTAACTTGTGGTCTGAAGTGAGGTTCAAACCCGCAACCTATGGATCACGAAGCGAGTCCTAACCACAAGACCAACAAGCTACTTTTAAATACACTTGCCTGTTCCGCACAGAACAGGCAACAAAGGTGCGGTCCGCTGATTCCGCTTCAGAAGCCTTCGGGATGTCTCACACAGCACGGGCGCACCGTGTGAGCAGCTGGAAAAAGAGCGATATTAGTACACGGGAATGTGCACCAGAGGCGACAGCAAAAGAATTTGCTTCGAGCAAAATGTCTAAACTCGACGAGGTCGTCAAGAATAATCGTCTTAAAAAAGACGGTTGAACTGCGAAGAAATACTTAGCTTGGCAAAATCCGCGCCAGCAATCAGCACTCCGCAGAAGCGGTAGGTACCGAGCGTGAACGCCCGCTCAGAGTCAGCACACCGCAAAAGCAGTAGGTACCGAGCGTGGATGTCCGCTCCGTGTCAGCACACCGCAAGGCGATCGCCGCCGATAGCAAGTACCGGGCGTGAAGCGAGAGCGCTCGGCGTTAGCAGGCAGCAACAGCAGATCTTGATGACGTAGTTCGGCTCGAGCTTGAGAGCGAGCGAAGTCAGCAGGCAGCAAAATCGTAGGAGGTAGTCGGGTGAGTAAATGAAACACACGTGAAGGGTTTGCCACGGCGTTTTAAACCAGACTGAGGGTCGGTCCGCCTTGAATGCGATATTTATGCCCTCGGCCGGGACCAGGAGGCCCCGGCCTCGAAGCCAATTAAAACAAGTTACAGTTTGCATACAAATGGCGCGTTTCGGCCTCTTAATTCTACTACATATATTACAGTTTTTTAATTATTAAATTAAACACACCTCCCCCGGAGGATTTACATATATGTCATTACATTGACTGCGTCTCAATAAACAGTCTGACATATTGCGTGGCAACCTTGAGACATTATTATTAAAGCAACAGTTAAAATATATCTCATTTTCTGGCCCGGCGGGCTATGAAATTTCAACAATTAAATCTCTTAAAAATCCAAATTAACTTTTAGGTTTAGTTTTTTGTGTCTATTACATAGAGTGCGTCGCAGCGCATCTGTTGATATATCACACTTTATTGTAAGTCGCAGCTTACTATAGTTATTTATTTATTCAAAATTATTTCCACATATGAGTGTGTATATTCTCTAGATAGGTCTTGATCCACTGATCATTATACAAAAAGAATTATCAAAATCGGACACCTTTGACGGAAGTTATTCCGGTTTGTGTGTTTGTATGAGCTTTTGTATGGAAAAAACCCAGCCCAGTATGTCGCTCATAAGCGGCGGCTGGTTTTGTGTTGGTGGTGTCAGACTTATGTTTCCATATTAATGTGATTGTGATTCACTCATTAATAATGTATTTGAAAAAGTATTTAGATTTTTCCTTGCCATAAAAAATGTATGTTTTTTACCAATGATCTGTTGGCAATCTGTTATGCCATACAGTCAATCATTTATTGTGTCATCTGTAGACAACTTTTTATGTCTTACAGAGTGTGTGCATGTGTGTGACTCTACTACTTATCTTTTATAAGTGTTGAGACAACTTTAATGTTGCTTATCTGGCAAATATGATGATAATAGGGTACAAAAATGCGCCTTGTGCGCAAATAAAAACATCTCCCGCCCGCTCTTTTTATTAAAACAATGAAAATGCGGTATTTTATTACATAGAATTATGATTCAGGTCCATCTGAAATCAAAAAACCATTAATTTCCATCATATTAGAGAGCTCTGAAATGTTAAAAAATCTGAACATTAATATTTTCATATAATATTTTCAGTAAAAACATACACATTTCAGATCATGCACTCTAACGCATTTCCATTGTCATCAGCGGGATGCGTTCTCATGGAGCTGAGGCTCCGCATTCGCTCATCCCCTCTCCCGGGTGCCGCCGCCTGACGCCGAGACACGTATAAGGACAACCACCGCGGCCGAGAACTCGCGCGCTGTCCTCGGCACGGTACCCATCCTCAACCGGGGCACGGCGATCGGCGTTGGCCCTGAAAGGGGCCTTTGCTCTGCTTCATTCACATCAGAAATTTTTATCATTCATATGACGTGATTACGTCGACTACAGAGCTCGAAAGTTCGGTTGCCTGACGGTAGGCGCAGGCAACGTCCTGTCCGTAACACTTGCCTGTAGAAAAAAAAGATCCATATAAGAAAATATAAATATCGAATAATTTATATTTGATGTAACTCAAATATTTAATGTATGTATATATAATATTTGCATACATTAAACAAAATCTAAATGTGATATGATTTTGCGCATGGCGTTTTTTTTGTAAGCAATTAAAATACACAATATAATTTTCGTTTCAAAACCGTGTGACGATGCCTTTGAAGGGCGATTGAAATGACTAAACAGTGGCTATCGCAACGTCACTTCAATAAATCTTTATCGCGACCCTTCCGCGCAGCATCTGCGCTGCAGATGAAAAATGTTGGCACTCGAGATCGTGACCTCATTATCAGAGAGCACACGCTATGCCGCGCAATTGGCCGCGCGGCGCTCGGATAATAGACGCCACTCGGATAGGCCGGCGATACATGCGGGCTCAAAGGGCTCGCTGTTTATCCTCCACGCCGCTGGCAGCCACCCCCATTATTTGCGTGCGTCAGATAATCCGGATGAGCGATGCTTTGTACGGCGGGCGCAGGGGCGTAGCGTGCGGGGGACAGTGACGTATGGGGCCCGGCCCTCTCGGGGGCCGCGCGCCGTCTGGCCAGGAGACACGTGGCGCCCGCGGACGTTTGCAGGTGAACGCGATTTTTTTTGTGGAAATGTTTATAAATACCTCTGCAATGAAAGGGGGCTTTTTTATGTACTTGTAGAAAATGAGGGCCGAGTCTTTATTATGTTGTATCCAATAGAAATCAACGAACAAAATCTCAATCGAAAAATGGCACATAATTGAATGTTCCCGGAAGAAACACATATGCATCAAAATATGCCAGAAGTTTCTAGAACTCGAGCGGTTGTAAAATACACACAAGAGGCGCGACAGCAACTGTTGGTTTTGTAAAGTGAGGTGAAACAAAAAGCGAAGCGGTGATTCAGTGCAAGCAGCGACAATAAATTAAGAGAGTACCTACCGAGCAATAATGAATAAAGTATTCAATAGACATGCGAATACTCTGGAAAGACGAGCATGAAGTATTCCACAGACGAGTGATCTCTTAGTATGAAATTGCGTAAAATATTGCTCTAATTAAATTTGGGTCCAGTGACTAAAGCGATAAACACTCACACAACTAAATAAAAACCAAGATCCTGTGAATATATAGATAAACTAAGCAATGAAATTCTATCAACAGAAACTGAATGTAAAGACCAATGACACAAGTTTGCTAAAAGAACAATTTCGGATGAAGCACATTTTTGGATACGTGGCTTTTGTCACTATGCAAAACTATCGCTTTAAATATGAAAGTGATTCAGAAGAGATTCAAAAGAAGCCTTTACATCCACAAACGGTCACTCTATGCTATGGTTTTTGGCATGGTGATATCATCAGATCATATATTTTTTTCAAAAAGTCGAGGTAAATGTAGTGAACCCTGAGCGGTATCAATCGATGTCAACAGAATTTTTGTTGCCATAACTGGATGAATTTGATTTCTACAAGATGCTACACATATCATAAAGCTGATGTCACCATCGACTTATTGCAAGAAAAATTTGGTGAAATCAAAAATTTCTATAATTCAAATGTTAAATGTTCCAAAAAGTTGTGATACACAACTTTTGGATAACTTTTTGTGAAGTTATTTAAAATCAACCAGCTGCAACCCGTCAAAAGTGACGGTACTTTTACATATCGGTTTTTAAGGATTATTTATTTATTAATTAAAAAAAAAATCGAAAAAAAATTATCGAAAAATTTTTTCGCACATTTTATATTTATATTCTCAATTAATTGATTAATTTTTTACTTAAGTATGTAGTATTTTATTTTATATTTATATTATTTTGTTCTCACTATATTTTTAGCTGCTCATCTCGGCACAGGTTCTTCCTAGTGAGATGAGCGGCTCCTTTTCTATGACATGTAACAAAATGAAGATAAATAAATAAAATAAAAAAAATTCACCTTTGAATTTCGGTTTTTCTTTTTTAATATAATACATTCACATTTCTTTTTTACTCTCATAATCATAAATTGCCACAGATATGGTGATTTCTTTTCTGCTTTCGATTATTGTAACTGCCACTGGTATTTGAGAATACTCGACAGAGGGTTGCTTTAACCGGAACACTGTCCCCCACTGATTAGTGCTTAATCAAATAATAAATATACCAGTTAATGCACTTACACGACTACAGCATCCGTATCACACGCAACTTTGAATATAAAAAAAATTATTATTTTTTAATTAATAAGAGACAATTAATACTGGGAGTAAACATCGAATTTCTGATCATCAGTAATAACATACAGCTTAGAAATAAGTGATGTTTGTTTAAGGTAAAGAAATACAGAAGAATATGTCACATTTCCCAACTAGACAAGCCTGTTTAAGGACACTGGGATAAACCTAGTAAGGACAACAATTTTATTACATTTATTTTTGACATTTAAAAAATTCATTTGTTGGGATACGATTGCATAGATTATTGTATTTTGTGCAAGTGAGTAAATCGTTGTTGTGTGTGTGATTATGCAATTGATATTCGATTGTTACGATGATTTGTAACTGAGATTTCTGTTGTTTAGTGTACCGATGGTTACCGGTCGAATTGCGAAAAATCAGTTACCAATCATTGGCAAAATATATACAAATAACGCTTACACAATCATTGCTAAGTAAACGATTTTTCCCATTACTGCACTATGTAGGCAGATTTGTCCCACAAGTAAAATTTCAATTGATATAAATTAATTTTGTTAAAACCACTTATTTATTGAAAAAATTCAACATGTTTCGAAGCCAATGGCTTAGTTATCCTGACGAAGAAGCCATTGGCTTCGAAACATGTTGAATTTTTTCAATAAATAAGTGGTTTTAACAAAGTTAATTTATATAATTTATAATTATGTTACCACAAAATAAATTTGCTACATTTGAAGAAGAAGTAAAATTTCGTTTAAAGCATAGATTTTTACGGAAACGGATCGTTTTATTGGTGGATAACGCAAAAATCTATGGTTTATTTGAAACAACCGGGCCTAAGCTAAAAGGCAGTAAATGCATACTTTATGAAAAATTATATTTTTGTGGTTTTGGATACTTGATGTCATATCATACCTTTTATTATATCTAGTTTGCCGTATTTCCATCAAAATATTACAATATAAGCAGTTTTAATTGCAGAATAACCGTCTGGGGTATACAACATATGGCTTATTTGCAGTTTTAAGATTTAAACTATATAATAATACCTCAAATAATAATAAAATAATCTTTTTTATCTTTATTAATTTGATATCTATTGACTAAGACGTAATAAAAAAATTAATATTAATTTGAATGATAGAAACTGCTCGATTCAATTTGTTTTATGGAGAAACTGCTTTATAGCTTAGTGGGGTAGAGGGATGCTAGATAGTATGCGCTATTTTTTTAATTTTCAAACACATGAAATTTTAATGTGTCAAAATTTAAGTGTGATTTTAATGTAAAGTTCTGATGGTACTGAATAATATATTTATGTACTCAAGTACACAGTTCCTTGGTTACTTTTTCGTATCAATACCTAATTGAACGACCTTATTTTTGACGTTTTTATGAATTTCCAGGGTATTATAATTCTTTTTCTCTTGGTTGAGATATAATAATATAATTCTTCCCCTTATAGTATTGAGGTCAGAGTGGCGGCGGGCTATTATTGCCTTTATCGGGCACCCCCCCGTGTCCCTGACCTGAGATATTTCGGAATATTCTGCCTCCTCCCACTACCCCCTGCAGTGACGGTCTCTCCATTTCGGATTCCTAATCTTTCACCCGACTTCTGAAGAACTTCACTTACTTACTATCACGCAGTTTCTCCGTGGGGGTAAGTAGAGAGGATAGAGCACCACACTCTTCTATCCTGACGTACAACTCTCGCCTCATCCACATTCATACATCTTCGCATGTAAGCTCGACGGTTGTTGAGGCTTCTAACTGGACTATCTAACGTGGTCGTGTCACGTCTTCCGCGGTCGTCCTCTCTGGCACCGTCAAAACTTACGTTATGTGTCTTTCTTACCATTTGCATTCTTTCCTCATTCATTCGCTCAACATACCCAAACCAAATCACCTGAACGACCCTTTTTAATTCTGTCAATTATGCCAAGATCAGCTTTACATTCTTTCCTAATATCTTAATTCTTTTATAAATTATACCTATATTCATTACTAAATAGCTTCATTTGGTTAGCTGGGAATCTGCTATGTCTGGTCATAACTGAAAATTCCAATTATTCTGAAAAAGGGTTATATTTTACTTAATAAGACGGTACACATTCACAAGGTGTAACAGAGTTAGTCTACAATACTTAACAGGTCCTGCCTAAATTACGAATTACTTTTTTATTTTATTAATTTATCAATTATATTAACGCCGTCAGGGCTTTTCCAAAAAATTAAGTGACAAAGATAAATGACAGATATTTAAAGAAAAACAATACTAAGCCATGACAATACAAACCAGAATAGTAAGTAAGCCTGTAAATGACACGGATGACATAAATTCCCATTGAGTTCAAAAATTTATCCCGCGAAGAACAACTTATTACTACGCTCACGGTAAGAAGACATAAAATAATAAAGAACACGGTTAATTTAGAAATTTAAAAAATATATCTTACAGGAAAGGAAAAATTGTATACAGATACTGATTATGTATAAAAATATTTAAATGAAGAAAAGCGTCACTGGTTTATTTTACAATTAACTAATATTTTTTTAAGATCTTTTCCCAGTATTTTTGTTCGTCTCTGAAGATTACTAACAAAATGTTTTATTTATGGTTTTTGTGTTTAATTTGTAGAACTCCATATTTAATTTTAGCGAAATTTTATTTTTATTAAAATTTAATTTATTTTAAATTTCGCTAAAAATAAATGTTGACGTACCTAAATGTTGTCAATACCTATCCCGCACTTAGACTTTAGTCGAGCAAACCGCTCAAGATATGTTGATTATTGAATTATCATAACATTATTCGTGTTCAAAATATCCTGATTTCACAGTATTTAAACTCTGAAAATTTCACACAATTTTATGTCTCGTGTGTTTGTCTTGTTTTCAAAACACGTCCGTCCGAGTGACCCCGTTCTAGAGTACACCGAGCTGTTTATAAAACATGTTGTCATCGCACGCATGCGCGTCATCTGTGCATCGTCAAGGCGTAGTGTCTGTAAATATTTGGATACTGCGTATTATTTACATAGGCAGGCGGCCTGTCGCATTGTTCCGCGTTCCGTGCAACGTGAGGCTAAATTTATTAGAGATTTAACAAGGCTCTCTCCCGCCACCTGTGAATACAAAAAAGGATTCAATTACATCGTTTTCCGGGAGCCATACATCCACGGGAGTTCTTCCAGTAAGGGCCGAATTCAGAGTCAATACTTGATAATTTAAAGGTTATGGTGCGCATAAAAGCATTATTTACTGTGTTATCTTGGGTCTTGAGTGAAACATGCTGGTTTTCGTCTAGTATTTTTTTCGGTGACAATAAATTTCGCGTTACAATTATACAATGACTAATAGCGGTCGAATCTCGATACAATAAAAAGCACGCGCTCTAAGGCGCGCGTCCTTACAAACCTATTCTCTCTCACACACTCTCTGTCTCTTTCATTCATCGTGACATACGTTCCTCAGATATATCACATTTACAGTACAAAATAACACATTTAAGGCGTACATTAACCCTTAAATCATCTAAGTATTGACTCTGACTTCGGGCCTAAGTCTGCATCGTTAAAGTTGACTTGAAGCAGAGAGCACCATCTGTCGTTGAGTGTAAAAGTAATGATACCAATACCATTCAATTACTTGTTGAAGAATAGAATGGGACGGTTAAATAATGGATTAAGAGGGTTCACTTACCACCTTAACATTAAAAAAATATTTTTTTCTTACCTTATCATATATTTTGAAGTTTTAAGAATAATTTGAGTTGTCACTCAATTGGAAATTCCAAAAATTGGCTGAGTGATAGCAATTTGAAACTAGCACGGTAGAGGAATTTTCAAACGAATTTCATTATTGTTTTTTGTTTTTCTCCAGACTCTCTTATTTAGAGTGGTAGAGATGATATTCCGAAAACTGACATGCCGATGTTGTTAAATTTTTGTCTTAATCTTACTAATAACATCAGTTACGACAAAGCATGCGATTTTTTGTTAGAAAATGCGCTTTTTGCTTTTTATAAATTTTTACCTATGATTTTTTTAAAGGAAAAAATTAACATTATTTTCAAACTCATCATCTCATTTCCTACATTTATAAAAAAACTATTTTTCTCGATACATTACATTATAAAAAGAAAATAATTAATTTTATTTTTCACTCAAACCCTGGCGACATGAACACCTCTACCAGCTGCGCGCGTCACTGAGAAGGAATTTTGCGGAACAACACATAACTCCGCCGTTTTGAAATTATCAAAATATTTTGCTAATGAAAAATATTAACCAATGATCTCTATAAATAATGATAACAAAAGTTCGATCAACTATGGAAGTTTATTAAAAATTTATTGGTTCAACTGGTATAAACAGCTGGAAGGTAAAAAAATTTTTTTCTTAAAAAACAATTGAAACATCCATGAACTCGCATGTAAACAACATCTCACAAGAATTCAATAAGGCTTCGTTAGTTCTGATTTCGCATTTCCGCTACATGTTGCGTGCACAACTTCCGCTATAATACAAATTTTAGCCTGTAAGTATAACTTAAAAAAATATGTTGAACCTTTTCCAGTTTTAATTTACAAACGCCTACACCATATCACAAAGGCGTCTAGCATACCTATCTTTTTCTTTCACGGAGGGTTCATATTTCGACTCTGTATAGAGATATAAAATACGATGTATTGGATAGTTAGTTTTTTCTTTCTATAAAATAGAGTCGTTCATCTAAATTTTGGTCGGCATAGGACATGGCCATACCGATTTTCCTTTAGATTTCTTCCTTGCAACTCCCATTTTTAACCTTAAATCGTGAGATAAAGAAAAAAAATTAAGCCTGAGATGTTCAGACTCGATATTTACAGTAGTTTTTATTACAAACTGCAAAATAATGTTTAATTAACAGATTGCATACTTATGATATCACGGTAAATGAGTTGGAAATATTTTTACGACACTTTTTCATGAATGGGTACAGAACTACGCCTTTGTTATGAATTTTAATCGTATATAGATATCCAGGATATATAATCTTTTCTTTATTCTTAAAGTGTGATTTTGTCTATGTTAATATTGTCAAGAGAATGTGTAAACGAGAGGAGCTGGAGGTTTTCCGGTTTGAATAATTTTATAAAAATCTGGAAGAATATGCAAAATTATACCGGAATGTTACAGAAATCGGATTATTATAAATTATGTTTTGACAGTTATGGACACTATTGATAAGGGCGAATATGTGAATCAGGACCCGAGCCATAGACAACGGGCGAATAAAGTGTACCAGAGACGAGTGGAATATTCCAACGATTTTATGCGAATTAGTGCAAGGTACGGAATAGTGTTCCAACTAAAGCTTGTGGCATATAGTAATAAAAGATTGGGGTGGATTGCTTAAAGGTGTTCCGTTTCGTTCCCCTCTGCGGTTAATCCGTAACAATATAGTAGAAATGGAAGACTGCACTTTTTAGATAATATTTCCGTCTTGTACCGCAGTACACTAATGACCATAAATCTTCTAAATTACTCCTACAGTCTATCGCCACACCAAAAACTATCCCTTTGATGTGCGCAGCCTCAAGGATGTATGAAGGTAATCTGTCCTGATTCGCTACCGGATCACATTACCGGTGGCGGACGCGTTGTGTCAAAGTGGTTTTAGATCATATCCTGTTACAGGGATTCCCAACTTTATCCAAGTTTCCAACAACAAAACTATTCCCTAAAATACTGAATGTTCAAGTAATTAATGAATACCTGACATTACGTACATCTAACGATTCCAATATTGATTAAAATTGCAATCCCGGACTCAATTTTGACGATTTCGTGATTTTTTAATTTTTTTTATTTTTATTTTTTTATTTATTGTTATTTACATTTACATTAGTTAATACAATATACTAATAACTGCCACACTAGGTAAAAACCTGTTCTGTGGCAGTTATTCTCATATGGTATTTATGTAGTAATAAAAAATTACAATTAAAGAATCTAAATCTAAAAGAAAATAAAAAGAAAAGAAAATATACATACAAAATCAAGATAAGAATTTAAAGTAAATCATAGGAATACCTAAATCTAAGAGAAAAGAAAAGAAAAGAAAATACACATACAAAATTAAGATAAGAATTTAAGTAGTCACAAAAATAAATATTATATTATAGTATACATACTTTAAATTATATAAATCAGTTTTTGCCAATTCAGAGATCAAGGGCGGATCACTTCTTCAGCATACCTTCTACCTGATATATTCATATCAGGTAGAATTATTATATAGATATTAGGTCCTTACATATGAAATTGGCGTTTTGCCGTACTGGCAAATTTGATCTCAAATATCTTCTCTTTGGTTAGGAATTCCAAATCCAAATTTATACAGCTATTTACTCATGTATTTGTGTTTTGAAAATTATAATTCATTTGTTTTTTCCTCAATTGTTTTTTTCTTTGCGTCACTCAGTTTACAAAATGAAAAACTTGAAATATCGCGTTATTTACGAGTACGAGTTCCACCGTGGCACCAGTGCTGCAGAAACGGCTCGAAGGATTAATGATGTGTATGGCGACGGTGCCGCAAAAGAAAACACAGTGCGTTTTTGGTTCCAACGTTTTCGTTCTGGAAATTTCGACCTGCAGAACAAGCCCCGTGGACGGCCGGAGACAAGTTGATAATGAAGAATTGAAGGCTATTGTGGAAGCGGATCCATCGCAAACCACATCCGAGTTAGCTGCAGGCTGCGGTGTTAGTGATAAAACTGTTTTAATCCACTTGAAGCAAAGTGGTAAGGTTAAAAAGCTTGAAAGGTGGTTACCTCACGAATTGAGTGAAGCAAATCAACAAACGCGCGTTGACTGCTGCGTTGCATTACTCAACCGGCACAATAATGAAGGGATTTTAAATCGAATCATTAGCTGTGATAAAAAGTGGATCCTGTACGATAATCGGAAGCGCTCATCGTAATTGCTGAACTCTGCCGAACCAGCCAAACCATGCCCCAAGCGAAAATTGACTCCAAAAAAGTTACTTGTGAGCATTTGGTGGACTAGTGCTGGTGTCGTTCACTACAGCTTTCTTAAATCTGGCCAGACGATTACCGCAGATGTCTATTGTCAGCAACTGCAAACCATGATGGAAAAGCTAGCTGCTAAACAACCGAGGCTGGTTAATCGCTCTAGGCCACTGCTGCTTCATGATAACGCTAGACCACACACTGCACAACAGACGGCTACCAAATTAGAGGAGCTTCAATTGGAATGTCTAAGACATCCACCGTACTCTCCGGACCTTTCCCCAACAGATTACCATTTTTTTCGAAATTTGGATAACTTTTTGCAAAGGAAAAAATTCAACTCCGATGGGGCAGTCCAAACCGCCTTCAAAGATTTTATTGATTTCCGTCCGAATGGTTTTTTTAGTAAAAGGATCGATGAACTACCTATGAGATGGCAAAAGTGCATAGATAGCAATGGTACATACTTTGATTAAATAAATATATTATAATAAAAAAAAATCGGCTTTATGTTCCTCCCATACTAAACGCCAATTTCATATGTAAGGACCTAATATTTTCAATATTTTAGTATGTTCTAAGAAAACAATTACTAGATTATATCCACGGGAAAAATAAATAAAAACAAAAGTATTCTCACGAGATGTAAGAGTAAACAGATGGAAATGTGCACTGTCAGAATCTCTCGAAGTATGTCAAAGAAAACAACTCTAAAGAACACTTTAGAATTGTCTAAAGCACTATGGAATCTTCTAAGGCTCACTCGTAAATATTGGAGGGGTCGAGTGAATACTGGAAATAGGAAACAAAATCTCGAACATTCGAGAAACAAGAATGTTTTATATAAATGGAAGAAGCGGGTGATTGGTATCTAGCGACGATTCAGTGTTCGACCAGTGACAATAAATTAAGCGGAGTACCTAACTACTCACTAGCATTTTAAAATAAGTATAACCACTTACGTGCACATTGACATGAATTCTCTGTGAGCCTGTGTGAAAGTATTCTAGCAAGCAATAAAAAAGTGTTCCATAGATAGATCGCGAAATAATGTGATTTAAAGAAAGGTGCTCAAATTCGTGTCCAGTGACTTTTTGGCATATAAAGAAAAAACTTTAAATTGTTATAGTGTTCCATTTGCCTCCAAAAGCTACGTCGTAATATAGAAGTCCCATTTACCGAAAGCGACATCAATATACTGTTTTTAAACCATAAATGGAGATAGCGTAGTTGTATCAAATATGTAAAATGATGTACCTAAATATCAAATGTACAATTAAGATAAATTATAGAAGTTTCACAGAAACGAAGATTTTTATAAGAGGAAAAGTGTATGAAAGTCTTTTTATACGATGACTCAGGGCTTATAACCCGAATGAGCTGGCTTAAGAGATCACTCTGCACAAAGCAACGTTCACCAATTCCATCGTAAGAACATTCAAACATTATCAAATTTTTTATAGTTCTATATACAGGGTGTAATTGAGCTAGTCCACAATACTTTACAGATGGATTCCTACCTTGATTGTGAGTAGAAAATGTTCAAGCAACCGTAAACTAATATCAATAGTTAAGGAGATATGCGACATCAAAGTTTGCATTTTTTTCAATATTTATGATATATTTTACATTACAGTAACTTATTTATATCTTATATAAAAATGCATTCCCTTTAATACAAGTCAAATAAAATGATAAAAACCATCCAATTCTAATTGGAATTTTTCATGGTTTTTATTAGTTTATTTAACTTTAATGAAACGAATGAATTTTTCGTAATCGATATAAGTTACTGAAATGATACTTGAATGTTTTGTAAAAAATAAGTCTGAAATATAGAAAAAAAATGCTAATTTTCGCATTGCATAACTCCATTGCTATTGATATTAGGTCATGGTCAAGGCAGGAGTCGTGGACTAGCTCTGCATGTTGTAAATCAGAGAATCTTTCATTTATTTGAATCAACTATGCGAGAGACATCTTTAGTCTTTTCTTATGAACTAGTATATAATAAAGATTTGGCAGCTGATAACTAATTAATTAACTATGTTCTCAGAACATACCTATATGTAAAAATATTATTATCATATATTTTTTCAAAAATTTGATAGATGTATGGTTGATCTTGGGTGTCCTGTGGATACCTAATAAAGACTTTCATACATGCTTTCCCATATAAATAGCTTTATCTCTGTGAAACATCTACAATTTATATTAATAATTTTTTAAGTATATCCTGTTTTACATATATTGTATATCCTCCCAGCGAGCTGATCCTGTCGGAAGCGTTATGTGACAGAAAGTGCACTATCACCGCCATCAAAAGCGGACTCGTGCGTGGCGCGGCTTAATTCTCGGCGAGGATAGCACGCGCGGGCTACAATGGGGCAACTATTTGTTATTTCACTATTTTCCCAGACACAGGGTGAGCACAACCTCTCCTTAACAACTTTTACATTTAAATAAAGCAATAAACAAGACATATTATACATGTCTCATAGAAACGAAGCTACGCTTCTTTTACCACTTATTTTCCCCTGGATGATGAGTTGGTTGAGACTATATTAATAGTACTACACATTTATTGAAATAAAACATATTTACTAATCAATTAAAAAAGACATAAAGAAAAATCAAGTATACAATCACATAAATATATAAAATTTTCAACAATATGTTTATACATATACTATCGCATTATGAAAAGCGGATTGTTTTCAAAAAATATGTGTGTTAGTTGATCAATTAAAAAGAGACATAGTATAAGGTCGAGAAATTTAGTTAATTTGGATAACGCGCCATTCCCGGATAGAGTGAAGGTTGTGATGGCTCCTCTTCTTCGCCTTTCAACTCGATCCTACTCCTAACTGAGTTTACGCCTTGTTAGAGGCAAACAAGCTATCTATCTACGTCGGGTGAAGGCTCTACGGCTTTTAACGTAGTATTTCCAAACACCCTCGCTTTATTCAAGACCTCCCCAGTTCACGTTGTGTAATTTTTTGTTTCGAACTATAGGGGATGAATTGGTTTAGTGGTAACCCTAACGCAAGCTTTACTTAAATTAAATACTGGGGTATGAAGTTCGTGAATGTTCATGGAAAACGCAAACAAAACTACCTAGCACGTCAATTAAGCCCTACGGTGCAATTGCTAAACATACTATGTTCCGTGGCCCTATATTATTTACCTATCATTCCTACGGACTGAAACCACTGCATCTGGTGTAGCTGCGCTTCCAGAGTGCGCGATCCTCTGCTTCCCACGCCCTCTCCGCTCGATCCCCCATTGTCCTACCTGTATGGGATCGACCGCCATCCACTGGAAAGGTTAGTGACGTGCCGTTATCACATGCGCATGCACATATAGAGTACATAGATCCCCTGAAAGCCCTCGAGTCCTTCGTAGCCGCTCCTATGGATGATTCCGTCTTCGACGCCCTCGCTGATTAATAATTTTATCTTCCGCCGTTATCTCGCTGTGCTTATTCCTTACGATCTTTTATATTTACTCTGCATTATCTTTATATCAATTACATTGTTACGTTTATTTACTAGCCGGCCTAAGTTCCGTCACCTGTATCTGGCCCTATGTCTCATTCTAGTGGTACGTTGGGTTCTAATGGATAAGGGGTTGTAGAGGAATGTGTAAATGTATGTGTACGCGGAAACTGTGGTTGCTTTAAATTCGGCCCCTCCGTACCCAAAGGCTCATCGGTGACTGATCCCATCTTCCTTCTCCCGACACGAGTTCCGGATACGTTGACCTGAGCCTGGATGCGCCTTTTCATGTTGGGCCTCTTCTGTGCAAAGTACCGCACCATCCCTCGCGTCAGTGTCTGGCGTCCGGGCTCAGAGCCAGTTTGCCCCCCGAATTCCAACTCCTCCAGGTTAAACTAAGTTAAACTACGGTATATATACTGAAGCTACTGTAAAGATGGTCCCGGGCCACCTGTCAAGTCAAAAATATGCGAGTGGGGAAGGGGAGTTTCCTAGGCTCCCCAACCCTCGCCTGTGAGCAACTGCAGCCCATTGGCCATTCGCGACACTACAGTGACTGCAACCACCCTCCCAGGTAGTACTTATTATAATCTGATATGCATCAATACGTTCAATCCATTCCAGACGAGGGAAGACATCCGCACGGGTGTTGTGCCACCCGTGAAGAGCCCCCTCATACACTACGTACGAATAGATACATACTAATAAAATATAATATACATACATATACATACATATACAATACATAAATAAATACTTGTAATGGTTGGTTGCCATGTGGTTTCACGAGGCCATGACCCCTCGTATTAGTAGATGGAAAGGTGGATCTGGACAGTAGGGATATGCCTAGCCCCTGGCCAGGGATGTCGGTGTATTTTCTCCAAATGGTGTACAGCTAGAATCCTGCCATCGATGATGATGGGATCTGCCTAATTATCTCCGGCTGATGTGTAACTGGAACCCTGCCATCACTGATGAAGATGATGTTGTCAGTATCGAAACGTCACCTGATGATATTTAGCTGAACCGCCGCTAGTGATGATGATGATGATGATGATACTATCGTAACGTTTCCTGACGACATATATATATCGGAGACACCGCTAATGATGATGATGTTACTATCGGAACGCCTCCTGACTATATATGACTGGGACACCGCTAATGATGATGATGTTGATGATACTATCGAAACGCCTCCTGACGATATATAGCTGAACCACCGCTAGTGATGATGATGATGATGATGATACTATCGTAACGTCTCCTGACTATATATAGCCGAAACACCGCTAATGATGATGATGATACTATCGTAACGACTCCTGACGATATACAGCTGAAACACCGCTAATGATGATGATGATGATGATGATGCTATCGAAACGCCCCCTGACTATATATAACTGGGACACTGCTAATGATGATGATGATGATGATACTATTGAAACACCTCCTGACGATATACGACTGGGACACTGCTATGATGATGATGTTGATGATACTACCGAAACGTCTCCTGACGATATATAACTGGGACACCGCTAATGATGATGTTGGTGATGATACTATCGAAACGCCTCCTGACTATATGTAACTGGGACACTGCTAACGATGATGTTGATGGAGATACTATCGCAACGCCTACTGACTATATACAACTGGGACGCTGCTAACGATGATGTTGATGATGATACTATCGAAACGCCTCCTGACTACATACAACTGGGACGCTGCTATTGATGGTGATGATGATGATGCTATTGAAACGTCTCCTGACAATATATAACTGGGACACTGCTAATGATGATGATGTTGATGATACTATCGAAACGCCTCCTGACGATATAAAGCTGAATCGCCGCTAGTGATGACGATGATGATGATGATACTATCGCAACGCCTCCCGACGATATATATCTGGAACACCGCTAGTGATGATGATGATACTATCAGAACGCCTCCTGACTATATGTGACTGGAACACCGCTAATGAAGATGATGATGATGATACTATTGAAACGTCTCCTGACGATATACAACTGGGACGCGGCATATGAATAGACAAATAAATACCTAATTAATTAATGAATCATCAATTAAATAAATAAATAGAGATGAATAATTAAGTTCGGCGTCGAGCACACGGGCCGATGATGATGCTATCGAAACGCCGCCTGACTATATATAACTGGGACGCGGCATATGAATAGACAAATAAATACCTAATTAATTAATGAATCATCAATTAAATAAATAAATAGAAATTAATAATTAAGTTCGGCGTCGAGCACACGGGCCGATGATGATGCTATCGAAACGCCGCCTGACTATATATAACTGGGACGCGGCATATGAATAGACAAATAAACACCTAATGTATTAATGAATCATCGATTAAATGAATAAATAGAAATGAATAATTAAATTCGGCGTCGAGCACACGGGCCGATGATGATGTTATCGAAACGCCGCCTGACTATATATAACTGGGACGCGGCATATGAATAGACAAATAAACACCTAATGTATTAATGAATCATCAATTAAATAAATAAATAGAAATGAATAATTAGATTCGGCGTCGAGCACACGGGCCGCGCGATCCCTGGAAGTTCACACACATGCAGAGAAGGGTTATTTGGCGAATTAATTCGCCCCTATTATGGTCAGTACGGATCCAACATGCAAAGAACACCTGTGGGGAAAACATATGTAAAGTTTACGGTACAGGGGTTAGCTTTCACTGTCGGCGCTTCTTCCGTCTCTGTCTGGGGTGTCGAACCCGAGACCATTCTTCTTAATCGTGCGCCACCTTTATATATCGTTATAATCTCAAAACGGAAAGAGGATGACATGACTTACCCATCTGCCGCCGATTATATCCATTCCAGTGCATCGTAGTTTCACTTTATGTACCTCACTTTATACCTAAGGATTGCGAACACTTGCCTTGCACGCGCACACGATTCACAGGCCCCTAATTAACTATAGTTCGCGACCTAACCTTTGATCCTGCCATCACGCGTTTTTAAGTTTCCGTAGCTGGGGCTTAGTATCCAGCCTCTGTAACTATACGGTGTATATACTCTAACCAAACCGAAACTAGACATTATTTCCCTTTCTTTGAATTTATATTCCTCGGGATACCGGAATTAGACTCTAGCTCGACAATTGTAAGTATTTATATATCTTAATAATACTGCAACATAGTCCTTATTTCCGTCTTACGTATCCGTACTTCCCGGGTCATCGAGACTAGACTCCAATTCTAATGATAATACTCTAATGATTATACGCACCGATATTTTTCATAAAACCCGTTACCCGTTATTTTCTGATGTTACATATTCTTATATTTATCCGAAATACCGGGATTAAGCTTTGAATCTAGGATTCCATCCATTTATAAGTTTTAACAAACCCATGAAGCAACCACTTGTCCACTTGTTGTTGTTAAAGAATTGATTGCTTCTATAATAAAACCCCACTAGTCTACATCTTTATAAGGTCAATACATATTACTTTTAGGGTCCGCCGATTTAGTTTTATTCTTAATATTATTATTATTATTATTATTATTATTATTATTATTATTATTATTATTATTATTATTATTATTATTATTATTATTATTAATTAATTACACGGCTTAATAGCCTTTTACAACAGGTTTATACATAATTAAAATACAACAAACGATTAAATGTAAAAGAAAAATAAAGGGTATAAATGTAAAAAGTATATATACATAGTTTAAAAATAATGAGGTTAGACATGTATGTAAAAAAGTATATATGCAAAAAGGTGTAAAGTAGCAGGTTTATACATAATTAAAATACAACAAACGATTAAATGTAAAAGAAAAATAAAGGGTATAAATGTAAAAAGTATATATACATAGTTTAAAATAATGAGGTTAGACATATATGTAAAAAGTATATATGCAAAAAGGTGTAAAGTAGCAGGTTTATACATAATTAAAATACAACAAACGATTAAATGTAAAAGAAAAATAAAGGGTATAAATGTAAAAAAGTATATATACATAGTTTAAACATAATGGGGTTAGGCATGTATGAAAAAAAGTATATATGCAAAAGGTGTAAAGTAGCAGGCTTGTACATAATTAAAATACAACAAACGATTAAATGTAAAAGAATAATAAAGGGTATAGATGTAAAAGGTATATATACATAATTTAAACATAATGAGGTTAGACATTTATGTAAAAAAAAAAAAAGTATATATGCGAAAGGTGTAAAGTAGTGATCTCAGAAATTTTTACTCACCGATAATATAGCAATATTAAATTTGAATAGCCAGCTATATATATATAAAAATTTAAGACATTATATAAAAATTTAATATTTTGAAAAGAAATGATCATATAGTGTTTTTTAAATTTTGAGAGAGATAGATTTAAAATGTCGACATATGTAGGTAGTTCATTGCCAAGTTTGTGCATTGATAACAAAATTATATTATTCTTAATATAATGTAATGAATATGGTTGCATGATTGACATCTTCGTCGACAGTCTGGAGAAAGTAAAGTTTACACTTAAAGAGGCAATACTGCTTCGTTACTGACTTCAGCTGTTAATATGTAATGGTGGGTAATATATATTTTTCGTACACATTGCCGCTTTGTACTTTATATTTTTAATTTCTGTACTCATGTTTCGGTGCTATTCCGGTACTTTTAATAATTTGCTACTTGTAATTTATATTGTTTAATGTATGTTCTTTTAATTTTATGATATATTTTTTCATGTAAAAGCCTATACGCATTGCTGCTCGTTACCTACTCTACATTTTTAATTTTTATACTCATGATTTGGTGCTATTCCTGAAACTTTTAATGTATGTGCTTTTGAAATTTATTTTATACTCTTTATGTAAAAGCCTAATGGGCGTAAACAAATAAATAAAAATAAATAAATAAATAATTTTATTATCATCTCGAATATTTGATATCCACTCTCCGGAAAATTTTAATATATTTTAAATCATTTTAATATAATTTATCATTTTAATATGGTTTAGGAATAACGGAATTCTGTAATTTCTACGAGTATAAACAACCCCAATCTTACCAAATCCATTTTATGTAGTGAAAGACGCGGGACTTATATTCTCCCTAAAATGTAAAATGAACCCGGTCTAGATGAGGCATCCTTATTTAGTTTCAGGACAACGAGGTTTACGCGTTCCACGAGGAATATGATATAACCCGATCTAAACGAAGGTAATTTTATACAATTTTAGGACAACGGAACTTACAAATTTCATAAAGTATATCGTGAAGCCAATCTAGGCGGAGACACTACGTATATTTTAAACAGAGTAAGGGTTTAAATTTTACCATCAAGTCTAATATACCGCAAGAACGTCCTAGGCATAGTAAACAAAATAGCGGTCAAAACTGAAGTGTTTCTATGTTCACACGTTTAGCTCAACACGAATATTATAAGTTTCACAGTTATAATACAAGACGCGAATTCCTAAACGAATCATTTTAAAATAGTTCTAATTGGAATCTACATGTTTCATATTTATTAAATGAAGGCGCGAATTCTAAACGAAACACTAACATTGTTTAAAACGGGACCCTATATTTATATATGCTTAAAATGAAACGCGAATTCCTGAACGATAGCATTTTATATAACTAAATGTAACGAAATCTTATATAGTTTATAAATAAGAAGACCCGGCCCCAGGCGGTTTTTATATATTTTCAATATAACGAGGTCCTATAACATCTTTATAAGTATAATACAACCCCGGTCTAACGAAACAATGTACTAGAAGTTTTTATATGTTTGAATACATGATATACGTTTTTTTTTTTTATACACGTTTTTATACGCGAGATTTACGTCTTCGTACAGTACGAAGTACCCCAAATTATACAATCGCGAAGTTTACATCACTCCTAATGTATAACCAGAACTAATTGAAACATTTTTCATAGTTTAAGTCCGCGAGGCAAATATCTTTCATAAAATATAAAATAACCAGAATCAAATTAAACATATTTTTTTTTTACCTTATAGACTTTCCCCAACGCGCGTAATAATCCCGGCCACATGAAACGTTTTTATATGTTTTAATAGCGCGGGACCTATGTTTTCCTATATAATATAAGATAACCCGGGCCGAACGGAAGCAATTTTATATACTTTATAAAATAGTGAAACTTGTACTTCTGTAAAACCGTAAATAAACCCCGACCCCCACGAGATTATTTTATATAATTTTTTAGAATAATGAAATTTCATACATCTGTAAAATTGTAAATAAGTCCCGACTCTCACGAAATTACTCTATATAATTTTAAACGAAATGGAAATCTAGATTATTATGGGCTGAACCTGATACCCCGCGAGATCAGCTATATATTTTTCACTAGACGTATTTTTAATCCCAGAATTTATTCGCTATAATTTTAACGGACTCTTACTATTAAACATAAACAAAAAAATTATTAAAATAAACTAAATATTCTTTCGATAACTAAAATAAACCCGGTCTAATCGAAACATTTCATATAACGAAATATTATATGCCTTACAAATGTAAAAATTAAAATGAGACCTCGCGTATTTAGCAAAGATAGGTATTTTATAAGACTTATTTAAAATCGAATCTGTTAGTAACAACTCCTTTATCTTTTAACAGCTTCCCGCGTGATTAGCATAAAATAGGTATCTTTATAACGCACAGCTAGTTTCCAGAGATCCGCCAATACTATACTTAGTAAAACGAAAATTTAACTAAATTTGAACTCTACCGTTTCCTGAAATTCTGCGAATATTATTCTGTGAACCTAGTAAGACGACAAAAATAATTAACTTTATAGAACATAGTGATTTCCGAAGTTCCGATATGCCAGATTAATTACCTTTATAAAATAAAATCAAACCCGTACTCTGAGTTAAAACTCTTTTAACAGGACCTCGCGTATTTAGCATAAGATAGGTATTTTTACAAGATTTATTAACAATTTCCCGCGTGTTTAGCATAAAATAGGTATCTTTATAACGCACAGCTAGTTTCCGGAGATCTGCAAATATCAGTTCTATATATGCCGGACTAATCAACTTAATAAAGCGCAGTAATTTCCGAAGTTCTAATATGCCAAATTAATTACCCTTTATAAAATAAAATCAAACCCGTACCCCCCTTTTCTTTTAACGTGAGCAATGTCGAAGAGTATATTTACCCGTATATCACTTTCACTTGAAGTTAAACTATAATTTTCACCCACTGAGACACTCTAAGTCGACGGTAATTATCACTCACGGTAATTATCACTCAAAAAAACAACCGACGCAGATTTTGCGCTCTCGTAGACCGTCACCAACTGCCTGATTTCTGCTGTGTCTTGACATTTTAAACCCCCCCTAGCAGCCAAAGGTCCTAAGTCGTGTGTTTCCAGGATTTTCAATATCCTACTTTCCTTGAAACCAAATTCTTTGTTCCTAAGATTCAATTTGGCAAAAAAAAACCATATCTCCACTCGGATATGTCAGTTGATCCCACCTCCTATTGCCATCTCTATCTCCATCCCTGTGCCCGTTTGGGACGGACTTGGTGGCTTCAGACGGTTTGAACTCGCTTCACAAGCGCGATAATTAATTTTTAATATTTAATTTCTAAGTTCAGTCCATATTGTCGTTTGATCAACCGTAACCACAATCTATCGGGTACTCCCTAATCATAGTTGATGTTTCTTCACTATCTACCATTATCATGTCCCGTTCCCTCGTATTTTCACTCGTCTTTATCGGAAATTTAACGTTTCTTGGCCGCTATATCATGGGATCAATTTCCATATATTCACCACGTGCACACTGCATACCTAGATATAACAATCATCCAAAGGCACTATACCTAATTTTAAATTAATTTTGGGCGATCTTTTCTCGTGGGTCCCCAATGAATCCTGTCTTTTGGCCGCGACTCTCCGCGCACAGGGACGTATTAGCTCCCTCCGTTGCGGAATTTAAACATAATTTGTAACCATTTATTATTATTTTTATTGGCAGTAAGATTGATCCACAAAGTAACTATGTTACATAGACAGTGAATATTCTCGAACAATATAATACTGGAAGAGTACTATTCGCTATAACACAATAAACTATTAATGTAAGTTAAATTAAATTTTTAAATTCAGTGGAAGATTTTTAAGATCGTTTTGCTTTTAATTTTTTCCCAAAACAAAATAAATAAACAAATAAATAAACACACAGATACACACTCACACAACCCACTATTGGACATGTTTTTATTATTCTTTTATCGATTGTATGTATGTGTTTTCGCGTAATTGGCCCAAAACTCTGTGCATCAATTATTGTCTTTTCTTCAAAGATTGATTAATTATATGGCTGTAAGAAACCCAATAAATGAAAACAAATAAAACAAATAAGTAAATAAACCTCCAGTGCCGCAGGCAAGGCGTCGGATTAATTCAGTGCTCATTCATTGCCAAGGCACTGGACGCCTCCGCTGATAACTATATACCGCTCACCATGTTCTTAGAGGTGTGTTGAAAGATTGCTAGTATCTGTCGAATCGGTCTCAAGTAGTTGTCTGTATTTGTACGTTTATCATTGTTACATGCTCTTGCTATATCCGTTCCACTTCACATTATTGTTCCTCCCGTCTTCGAATTTCTATCACACTATGTTCTCCTATGTTTTTGGTACTTATATGCTTGCTTTTTACTTGCATTTACTCCTATATATATTTGTTTCATTTATCCATCCATCTATAAGATCCCCATACGCTTTATCCTTTTATTTCATGTGTATATGAGCCGCAAATTCATATTATTTTATTTACAATATTCTTATCTAGATTGTTGCGCGGTATGATTGATGATCCCCAAACTATGCAGAGCATTGGTTTGTATGCTCCTGACAATTACACTAGACATCGTCAGCATAGATCGTTTCACATTCCAATATACAGGACCAACCTGCCGATGGTTATGCCTGTTGGAAGAGCCACAGCCATGCTGAACAAAATCGCTCTGGGTATTGATATATTCCATGTGTCTGAGGGGGTTTTCCGAAGCGGGACTCTCCTACACCTTTGACCAGATTTATGTTATTTTTAATTTATTAAATATTTTCATTTTTGATATATACTTCTAATATGTATGCCTTAAACATTTTGTTTGTCATGTACATATTATCATGAAATAAATTGAATTGAATTGAATTGAATTGAATACACTTGTTCCAATTATGTTTTGTGGTTATTACTAGCAAACCCGGCGAAATCTGAGCTAGAATAGCCAATCGTATACACGTTACCCGTCCTGTTGAAACTACGCTAACGTAGGGCAGGTTTGTAGTGATTACATAGTTAATATATTGTATCTATATTCGAGTATATTATTTTCTTGTCGTGCCATTAATATGCTTACACGTTATCGTTATCTCTTTCCTAACCGTATATACCGTCATTGCACAATTACCTATCTGTTGTAAAAGCCTGAAGAGCGTTAGTCTACAGATAAATATAATAGAATTATAGTTAACTTTTCTACCTGCCTACGTTATCCGATTCCCGCGAAACGAAAATAAATCATTATCCGCTCAGTTAAGGTCACCCCTCTGGTATATCGTATACGTTTTAATCCGTGTTATTACAAATTATTTATGGGCGTTTTCCTCTCGCGATCCCCCGATTAGACCTGCCTTCCTTAGTTTTGCTCAATATTCTGCCTCTCTGTTGCACGGGGATCCACTCGAGATGAAGATATACGGCTCTCAAACGATTTCAAAACCCGAGCAAAAAAGTCAATAATTCAGAAACCTCGTGGAACTGTCAATATCATCGTCACCTTAGAGTAGACGTTAATCGGTTTTTTAACGGCCCTAAACGCAATAATCGCGACCCAAATCTACGAAAGCCGTGTTCAGTATTTTTTTTGGGAAGCACATGTGGACCGCTCGGACCGCGCCGATCGTCAACCATTTGTACCAAACGCGGCTTTACCACAAGATTAATATGTTTTATAAGAATTGAATATTAACTGCTCGTAACCTATATCCGATCAATCGCTACTAACTCCCTCCCAATACTAGCGTTTCATCATTCCCAAATTTTTGTAGCTCCAATACTACGGCCAGTTTAGCTCAATTTTTCCCCGCGTAGCATTTAAATCATCTTAGAGTTCAAAATAAAAATAATATAATAAAAAAAAAAAATCTATAGAAACAGGTGATTCATCACAACCTATAAACTATTATTTCATATAAACTCACGGGCTGTTGTAGAATCCCTTCGAACAAACCATCCCCGAGACCTTATCTATTTATTCGTAAAGAAGTTTCACTTCAAAATGTGGTATTTCGTAGATAGCAAATATATGTATTATTTTCCCACGGAATTAATATGAACAGGTTCATGCACGTCTAAGACGGAACCATTCAAGGTAAGAATATGCTAATACAAAGTGGTTATAATTATTAATTTCAGTGTTATTTAATATGTGAATTTCTCCCTTTATGCCGTTAGAATGATTTTTATTGGGTTGTTTTCAAACGGAGATATTTTATTTCTAAATACACGAATTCTGTCTGGTGAACGTATTTTATTGTAACATAAATATATAGATTATTAGGTTCGTTAGATGTTTACATAACGTATTATTATGCAATCGTTTCCAACACTGCTCCTATAAAAGAATTTGAAGTTATTACGATACACAACGGGGTCTTCTAATCATGTGCCAATTCAACGACGTATTACGAATAGTATAGATTATATTTAATCGACATTTAATCGAATTTATTATTACTAGTTAGGGTTTGAGTGTCGGTTCCAGATTCCATTATGAGGGGGAAATAGTTCATAATCATAGCCCGACTGTAATAGGTATTTTTTTCCCGTAAGAGGTGACATTTTTAGAAGTATAATTGTGTTTTGTGTTTCGTCCCTGACAGACAGGATGGTACAGCTGTGGTTATTTAGGTTATACACTTAGTAAATGAAAAGGGCATTAGGTATTATCAATTTCGTATGCGAACCCAAAATGTTAGAAATATTTTAGTTCATATAATTTCTTTGAATATTTGCTGCACAATAATATTTTATGAGAGAAGTAGTTAATATTCCATTCAAAGCAAATGTTTTTAGTCAATATCTTTATAGATAATATTCAACAGCAAATCCGAAATGTTAGTTAATATTTTTAGTTAATATTGCATTCAAAAGCAAAAATACCACAGAATAATTATTTTCAGTAAATATGTATTTTTAGTTAATTTATTGTATAGAGCAATTTCGTATAGTATAGAACATTATTACAAATGAAGAGTTGAATTTTAGTAGCAGTAAAATTCTGTATAGAATACAATTATTTTAAATAATTATATTGCTACGACATATTATTTACCGGTCACCCAAAGGGTCATCTACATTGTTAGCCATGCCCAGGTGATCGAAATGAAATATATAATAATAAATTCAACTCGCGGAAATTATCCTACGACGTTTTATAGTATATTCTAAAATGGATTCATCTTTCGAACATCTAGAAATATTTAGTTTATTTAACAAGACCCCACTATCTAGCTGGGTCATCACAATGCTTACCGTGACCAGGAGGACGATTTATATTAAAATACAATAAAATGCTTTATAATATTAATTTAACATCATTTCGACATTAAATACAGTCTGCTTGATTTGATTAGGACCCCCTATCTATCTAGTTGGGTCATCACAATGTAGCCGCGACCAGGACTTGGCAAATCAACTGAAAAAAATAGATAAAATTAAATTTCAACTAGCGACGATTAAGCAACGACATTTTAAATAAATTATTAATACAGAATTCATTTTTTAAAAATTTGGAAGACCCACTATCTATTGGAATCATCACACAATCATGGTGTAAAGCGAGTGCGGCGCGCCGTTTTATCGCGTTTCATACAATAATCATGCTCAGTTTTGATACCCATTGTGTGGGTAGATACTGGTACAATATTAAGTTTAATAAAATGCACGTGTTAACTCGATATAAATAGATTTCCAATTACCCGTGTTTGTGAGTGTATACAATTAGCATGTTGTTGTAGTTTGCAACAAGCAGGGCAAGATCAGATGACTTTGCCCGCTGGAGTGGGAGGCGGCACGTCTCGGGTCCAAGGCAGTGAATGTGCAACGTTAACCTTCAATAAACAGCCCTGCGAGGGGTTAATTAATACACATATTAAATATCAGAGGTCAGGCAGCCTCACGATCGAGGATAAAGATAAATATTTGTACTTTTCATACAAAATACATTTGAGGATTAATTTTCATTGGTTTAATTATCAAGAAATTATATAACAATCATAATAATTTCGTTATCTGTCTGTCTGTCTACCTATCTGTTTAACTTTCTGAGTCACTTATTTCACCAGGAAGAACCTATGCCGAGAAGAGCTGCTTAAAATATAGCGAGAACAACATTTTTTTGTAAAAAAAAAATATTTTTTACTACAGCTTTTAAAATTGGCACTTAAACATACTAACTTGAATGTGCGTGGTTTTACATAGTACTTAAGGCAGTTTTTGTAGTTATTTTAGCATAATTAAATATCCATGATATTTCAATTTTTCGCACAGAATATAAAATATTTTAGCATTGCCATGTTGCGTTCCCTGAAATTACATCCAAAGACGTAAAATATATATTAAATATTAGAAAATTTTATTAAATTTTCAAGACTTGGTTGAGAATTGGTAATTGAAAACCACAAAAATTGTAAGCGAGGTATAAATAATACGCCCGGTATCATGATTTTACCCTCTTTAATACGTTAAATGTAGTTTAAATGGAATTTTAGATAAAGGAATTTCAATTTGCATAAGGTCGTTAGGTTAAAACATAAATTTGCGTCTTACAGTAAACGACTCACTTTTGCGTATGTAGGCATTCAAACAATTTTTAATATTAAGGGTCCATATACTAATTTTATTGTGTTGATCTCGTTGGCTAAGTTTACTTTGTGTTTAAGTTATTATTATTTAAGTAATTATTTTTCTAGGTCTGAAGTCTTACTCTCAATAAAATGGAATAGTTGTTTAATAATTAAGATACAAGACCCGTTTCAGTAAGTCCACGAAAAAGACTTGTATATGATAAAGCATGTTATATCTAGACCTAGACTCTTACCGATGATGACTGGATATTCTAAACTACTTTATTCTAATCGGGAACGAGGATCAAAATATAGTAACAAAATATTGATGAAAAACGGTACTCTTTGTTGTCAGTTTCTATCGCATGATTGAATTTATAGTAGGTACTACAGATACCAAACTTTACAACATTTACTAAAATATCATGAAGTTTGCATCCATGGTGCAATGATGATTTTCGGTATATGCAGGGTGTGTAGGGTGGACTTGTTGAGGATAGAATTTGTTATTAAGCAAAAATATATTATATATTGTCGTGTATACTTATTGAGTCTGTACGTCTTTAGACTATATATATATATTTAATACGAAATAAATAAATTAAAAATATGAATAATAATATATATATATATACTTTATTTGCAGTTTAGCAAAGAATACTTCCATTGTTCGGAAATCGACTAGCGAGAAGACGTCAAAGCTTCGTTTGATATTCTCGTAATCAGTCGATTACTTCCCGAATAAAAATGGAATAATATAAATAAGTGAATTTATAATTCAAAGAGAAACATATAACTATCAAATATTGACGACTTGTTAAGTCGCTGGGGTAGTGAAATTGGTAACACGCTGTGTGCAAAACACAGAGGTCCGTGGTTCGAATCCAGGTTCCAGCATTTAATTTTTCAGTTTTATTATTTGATATTTGTGTATTTCTCTTTATTTCATTTATTTATTTCGTATTAAATATTACGGGACTCGTTTCCTTAAATAAATGAAAAATATGTTTAGTAATATATATAATGCAATCATCGAGGATTATTAATTTAAAATGTACTAAATTCGATATTTTATAGGAAATATTAGCCTATAAATTTATAGGAAATTTGATTTTGGAAGGGATAGACACAAAATTTACAATAAGGTACATTCTTAATTAGTGATCCTCAATGATTGCATTCAAATTTTTATTTTATTTTTGGATATTCTTGCCTTTGATTTTATACTCACATAAATATAACTATAAAAGAGACCCAATATATACCTTTATTGGGTCTTCCTGTACAGAGAAAATAGCAGTATTAGGTGCTTCAAAAATCTACGAGAACAAGTGAGAATATATGAATATGGAAAAGTTTGGATTATGGAAATATCTGGAAAAAATACAATAGCTCTCATTTTCTACACCGCTTACATGACGTGATCACAGCTAAGTCCTTCCAACGAGACTCTCTCAAAAAATATTTACTTGGATTTTATTTTTGAAAATGAATTTGGGTGTTTAAATAATTTTGGTTTACTAAAACCTTACAATATTACTATATTCCGCTACAAATCATAATCTTTAAGGAATTCTACTATTTTATTTTTTACCTGACGTCGGATGTATTCAATTATTGAATACAATTATTTGAAAGACCATACACTTGCTAGGCGAATTGTTACTGTTAATTTTAAACGATGAATTTGTAAATTTATTGTGTTGGCAAACATATCGATTGACCTTTGGTAGAGAATTATTACCACCTAAAAGGATCAGCCCACAACGACCTGACCCTTCTCCTATTAAATTAACAACGTAGAAATTATCCGACTAACAAACCTTGGAGATAATTTTATATTTAGTTACATGTTAGAAATTTTAAAATAAAAATATGTTAAAATAATGAAGACCATATTGAAAATATGGTATGGATTTGTGTAGATAAGGTATATCCAAATTATCAGTTATCGATAGTAGTTTTATATGACAGCTGTTATTATTCCCGATATATTATGAATGTCTCATAGAAACGAAGCTGTATTTTTATATGGGAAATGAGGTGTGGATGTATTTTTGGATATTTATTGGGCTTTTGACCTATCGTACGGCTGGCTTAAGTGATCACTTTACATAATGTGACGTTCAATAATTCTATCCATGATAGACTACCTCATCTTTCAACTTTTTGGAAGTTGTATATATGCTTAACTTGCTTAATTTGTTTCGTATGTGACTTGTATTTTTAATACCGCCACCTGTAGTCCAAAGCTCTTTTATTCCCACAATCCAATACAGTTGTCGAGATATCTTTATTTTGATTGGAGTTTGATTGATAGTCTATCATGAGTGGAATTGGTCAAAGTTACATTGTGTCAAGTGATCACTCAATCTAGCGATAGCTTGTAAGCCCTATGAACACCCAGAAAGACTTTCACACCTACTTTCTCATATAAAAATTTAGCTTCGTCTTTATGAGATGTCTATAATATACCTTGATTAATGATGTCCCCTTGGGAATAAAATCAAGTATTGTTTTCTTGAAAAATTTGGACGTACTCAAAATATTCCGAACAGTTCATTATTGACCATAATTGATAGTTCTAGGGTGACAGAATCGCAGAAATATTCTCAAATACTTCGGAGAAGAACGTTAAACTCTAATTAGAAGAACAAAACAAAAAGAATAAGAATAACAACGTGGCAGAGATGTGAGAAGATTCTCCATATCTTATAAATCCAAGATTGGATTTAAAAGTTATCTGTGGATTCACAATATTATGAGGAATAGTCTGCCTCAAGTACGAGGAACAGACTGTCTCAGGACAGGATAGGATAGGAGGGACGGTCTGTTTCAGAAACAAGGGACAGCCGACGACCATTATAAAATAACTGCCAACATTACTTACATAAACAAGCGTTATGAAGGGGACCCACTATATACCCTGAGCCGTTGTATGCGCAAAAGCGTCCATATCGGCCCAGCACGTTCGCCGCCAGGTTGGCATTATTTTATGCTAAAGCGACCTCCTCGCTCGGCCTTCGTCAATACAACACGCAGAGATGAAAACCGGGCGAGTCGGTCACACAAAACCTTCATTGTCCCGCGCATATTAATCTTTATTTCAAAAATAACAATACAATACATAATACCAATAATAAAATTTAAATAATATACATCACCCAAACAAGGCGCAGGACGTAGAAAACACAACCCCTCCGTGGAGGGAAAAAGACATAAAGAAAAAATAATAAAAACATAAAAGATTCGTGATCAAAAAAATCATCACCGACGGTTCAAACACTAGTCCAGCCATAAACAAGCGTTAATGATTTTTTAAATTTTTTCATATATTTCAAAATTCTATGAATATTTTGAATGCCCTTTAAAAATCGTGATGTGAATCATGCGCAGCCATACAAACAAAAGTTTAAATTAAATTACACGCTTTTCTTGCGAATTGTTTAATTTTTATTCATATTAAAAATTTTATATATTCCAATTTTCACTCCTATTGTAGTATCACCCCTATTGTTGATTAACATACAAAAAAAGAAAGAGCCTACCGCACCACATTTACTATCGCAATTTCGGAATACCAGCCACCATGATTTTACCCGAAACTGTAAATTTATCAATAGCCTTTAATTACCAATAAATTATGGAATGGATACCTTGAAACCTACTAACACGCTGTGCACATAACTCCACTAACTACTTACAATAATGTTAATAGTTGATTAGATAACTATTGATCCCCAAATGTATTGGGAATTTTTGAGATATTATATTATTAACTAGCTGATCATACCCTGCGTTGCACGGGTTAAGGATTAAGTTAAAAATAAATTTGTCAAACGGATATGCATCTAAAATATTTCAGAGGGAGGGGAAGGTGTATGAGAATAGGGGGGAAATATCGCGTATGTTACTCGCCGAATAAAGAATAAGATTCCAAATTTTGAGTCCGATCGATCAAACGGTACAGATTTGCATCGAAAATATGTCAGGGGATGGGAAGGGGTATGAGAATAGAGGGGAAATGTTGCCTATGTTACCCGCTGGATCCCAAAGCATAAATATGCAAAATTTGAATCTAATCGGACAAACGGTGTGGATTTGTATAGAGAACAGACAGACAGACATTGATTTTTATAGGTATAGATTAAAATAATATCGTAGTCTGACTACAGTATACAGCATTCGATTTCATATGGGATATAATTATGTTGTTGTGGAGAACCGAATTAAAAAGTTGCACGGTTTTCTTTCCAAACTATTGTACAGATTTATAAGGATTATAAGATTTATAATTAATTAGTAGGATGTGTATGCGTGTACAAAGGTGCAAAGGAGTCCGCCTTGAATATCTGGGCTTGTTCAGTATTCCACGTGTTTAAAGGTGTGTCGTGTCTTAGTAATACAAACAAGAAAAGCACGTAGGTAATGCAGGTTTGAAATTAATTTATTTGGTCGAGTAATAAATATAGGGTTGCGTTAAATTTTATATTAATAAATTCGTTAACATAAATGCGGCACTGCAGATTTCATCGAGGTCGAGAACATAATGAACACGCGGAACGGCGTGCGCTCCGTGCCCTCTCGAGCACTAACATTTATAAAAGGCCTGATCATTGATTTTTGAGCCATGCGATTCGGCGACCGTCAGAGCCACGCTGCCCATCGTTAAATTACGAGATGTAGAATTTGACATATCGACGGTACCAACGTATTCTGTCGAATCTGCAAAAATTATTTTTACATTTTATTTTCTCAAAACATTCAATTTACTACTGACTTTAGATTCCAAATGTTGGAAGTGCTTCGGTGCTTAAGGCGATCATCTGACTTTTTTAAAGGCAATGGGTATTTTTTCTCAAATTTCTCTTTCACAATATATCATATTTTTAGTACGAAAAGGTATCAAATAAAAATTTATTTATTAAGTTTTATATATTTAAAATAAAAACATCTTTCTAAAATAACACTCGCTAAATTACATACTTATTTATTAATTAACCAAACCAACGATGTTCTAGAACTGAGAAGAAATTACTCTTTTTTGTGGGTTTATTTAATTGTATGGACGTGTGATATGTTTTTTTAATAACATTACAAAGTTATTAAAATTATTTTGAAATCATTTAGTTTACTTTTATACAATTTGTGTTTTAAGAGATTTTTTTTAAATACAATTTATTTTCTGCTTAATTTTTCAACTCTTTTTTAGAAAGGCGACAATCTTTTATTTTAAATAATAATTATATTAATAAAATAATGAAAAGAATTCTTTTATAATGAATTAAAGATAATTTCTTATATTAGGCATTTAACCAAGACATATTTACGACATAATACGCTGCTAAATATAACTTCGATTAGTTTGATAAATGCCTAAAGTTGCATTCCACAAGGTTCTAGGTTTCCACTCTGAAGAACAGAAAAGAGAACATATGACATCAAACCATTCACATTCAAAGCTTTGATGAGCATGGATACAGATTAGCTCTTTTCACTGAAAAATACGTGCAAATAATAATATATCTTAATGAAAATACTTGTACAATAAATGCCATCTTGAGAATAGAAAATATGAATATTTTGATGTTTAAATAAATATCTTATTTTGGATATTATATTGACATGTTGTAGAAATGATTTCAGCCCAAAGGATTTTCCTCAAAATGAGCGTGTATATCATATTATTTACACTTATTTTATTCACACTTATATTTACTTATAAAATAATATCCTAAGTATAGAAAGCGGGCGCAAAAATTTGGAATAACGGAATTCGAATGCCAAAGAATCAAATAATTTAATACTCTCAAAGACGTAATTTGGTTTCCATAAGGTAAAAAGCTCATCCAATGCAATATAAACAGTTTCAGGCTTTATCATACATCAAGGAAAAAATTCCGTACTTCTAAAAAATCTGCCTTCAGTTGCAAACATATAAAAAAATAAAAAAAGGTATTTAGACTTGTCATGTTCATGTCATCATAGAATAGAAATCGTTGATAATTATTTGGACGTCATCATAGATTTTCTTTCCTGAAACGCAACTAACATGTAAAAATAATGCATAAAAGGTTTTAAACCCTTAAAAATATACGTATCAAGATTCAAAACATTAAAAAATATATTATATTTCTATCATTTTTTTACGTTGTCTGTCAAAAATGTATGTCGTACCTATTACTCTTTCTTTCCAATCGTAACATGAATTTTACTTCACTTCACTTTACTTCAATGTGAAAGGTATACCTTTCTTCACTCCTAAACGTCATCGTAATTATCATAATCTTCAACGCAATACACCTCATAAGGTACCCAGCATATGCACCTATTTATTTTCGTTATTTTCTAAATTCTAAGTGCACACTAATATTTTAAATTAAATATTAATATAGAATCCAACTATAAAGTTTTAAACTTTTCAAAGCAAGAAAATACTTTGTGGCTTGACATTATAAGAAATTCAAGAATAAATTATATACTATGTTTTAAACCACTTTATTTATAATAAATAAATAAAGTGGTTTAAAACATAGTATTAAATTTATTCTTAAATTTCATGTAAAGTTTTACTTGAATAAATTCAGTGTAAATCTGTAAGTTCTTCTTTTAATATATTTCATAGGTGCCTTACTGCCTGAAATATTCAATGGTTAAGATAAGGCGCAATAGTGTTCAGTGACTTTATAGTTGTGAACTGTCGCCTCTTAACATAAAGCTTGAATAAAAATATATTTTAATAGATTTTTTTTAAAAACTATGCCATTCGTAAACACTTCCAGTTAAGAAAATTATTTTATCACAAGCGATTACCCTTAAAAGTGGCGGACTTTTCTGTTTGAATTTTAGGTTAACATAAATTAGTTACCTATTACGTAGCTATACAATAATTAGTCACAACAAAAAGAATTTGCTAAATAAATCTCATTTTTCTCATTTAAACACTTTATCTCGTTAATGTTAATCTAAAGTACCTTTGATCTCTATTTGCTGGAATTCTACATATAACGCCACCTGATGTAGCCTAGTGTACCTGTGTAGCGTTAGTGATGAACTATGTTACATTAGCATTTTTATTTTATAGCATTCTGCCTTTTTTGCTATGTACATCTACACCATATTAGTATTTCATACCTCTTCATTACATGTGCACTGCGATAGCATAATTGATAGAGATAGAGTGATAGAGAATTGAATGTAGTTATGCAGAAAAGCGCCAGCCACAAAAAACTCAAACTGAGATAGAAGCACTTTTGTCTAAAAATGGAATAATCAAATCTACACAAAACCTAGAATGTTCCTTACTTCAAAAAAATATAAATAATATATAAATGCCAATTTCTAATAACTGTAAAGTGGATTTAAGTATGGATTTCTAGAAATATTAGTGTTTTTTCAACTGTCTGATCGTACTATCTGAATTATGCATTCTGCAGAAAACGGCCAGAGCCACAAAAAAACTCAAGCTGAGATAAAACCACTTTTGTCCAAAAATGAAATAATCAAATATACACAAAAACTAGAAACATTTTTGCCTCAAAAAATTATAAATAATATATAAATGCCAATTTCTAATAACTGTAAAGTGGATTTAAGTGTGGATTTTAAGAATATTAGTGTTTTTTCAACTGTCTGGATCTTATTATGTCAAATATGCATTCTGCAGAAAACGGCCAGAGTCACTTATCTGTTATGAATATCTAGTAATTAAATTTACATTTGTATGGGATTTTTACTATCACCATGTCAACATGTATTTTTTAAACTTTATAATAATACTGAATATATAACTAAATAATATAAAGGTAACCATTTTTATAATATACATATATATTATCTATTTTATATACATTTTAGGAACTTTTTTCATTTACCAGAGACTCCAAAAACTATGTGTATATAAATAAATATAATGCTGTTTTATTTTATATTAAATAGTTAAGGTTATTATTAAGAATATCTAGTTAATAAATTTATATTCCTGCGGGATTTTTATAATCACCATAAATTAAATAAAAATAAAAATTATTTAAACTTTTTAGTTAAAAGTTGTAGTAAAAGTTGTAGTAAAAAAAAGACTAAACATCACACGATTTCCCCGAAGTGGTAGGCAGAGAGGATACAATTCCACACTCTTCTGTCTATCTATTTCATCTTTAGTGGATTTCTTATAATACATAATACCGAGGCTGTTTAACAAAATACCGGATGAACAAAAAAAACGAGAATGGACAAAAAAAATTTTAAATGTTTTATAATGAATTATGAATATTATACAATAACATGATTGTGTGAGTATGAATATTGTTTCTATAGACAAACTTTATATACAGTTTCGTAGAATGTCTTAAGATAATATTGATACCGATTTAAATAATAAAAATAAACATGTGAACTAAAAAGAAAACTTCATTATATTTATGATTATATTTTCGTTTAAATCTATCACTCCTAGCCAAGCTTTGATCCGGCGGCGAATCAGTATTATCCGACATTTTAGCAACTAAATCTACCTCGACTAACCATTTTTAAATTATTTTGAAAAGTTACTGTTCATAAAATATATCTTTAACACTTTCAAATGTAATAAGGTGATGCACCGCAATAACACAAGGCATCAAGCAGCAAACTCACCGAATCGTAACGAACAACTAAAATCTGTCTAAAACCATACAAAACATGGACATAATGTGGCCAGTAACGAAAAACATAATATGCAGAAACTCAACTAGCTGCGTGGTCGCTTTTAGCAGATAGTAGGTATGCGTCAAAACAACACAATGTACATAGTTGTAAAAAGCAACCAGCCCCCGTGACCGCTTTCTGCGGATCGGACTACCTGAAAGGTTGAGTACAAACGCTATTGTGTAGAAAACGGACAAGTGCCGTGGTCGTTTTCTGCTGATTATGTTTTGGGGTAATAGTCATATTAAAAGTGTTATAAGTGGCGTGGGCGCTTTCTGCAGATTTTAAAATGTTGTTTTCGCGATCCGTAAATATTTCAGAAGGCGATTACTGTGAATTTTTGTATGAAAGCGGCTTGGTTGGTTTTAGTAGAACATAGAATTGACCTTAGTCTGTCCGATGACATCAATATCTCATTTTTACCAAAATTGTGGCCTGGCGCTTTTCTGCATAACTACATTCAATTGTGAATTTGATAATATCGAATGTTATTTTTACATAAAATTTCACCACACCAGCATTATTCGGGAATCCTCGGCGACTTTCTCCTCCAGAATTTCCTGGATTACGTGATTATTATTATCATAGTTTGAAGTTATAAAGTCAAATCACGAAGACATTTCTACGTTGTTTTCTAAATTGTAAATAACTTATCCTGATCTCCAGAATAATCATTAGTTAGTACATTACTAATGGCGACGGGCGTCAATGATAAACAGATTCCAGCACTAAGCCGCTACTGATTGAAGCACAGGTATCCACGTGTCAATAGCTGGCTGTACTATACTGTAGATGCCAGTATAACTAACACGTATCTGCGTGCGCATTGCGCAAACTTTGATGCATATTTAATCATTGTTAGTGGTGAAGGTTTGTTGAGAATATTATAACTATAAACAAATAACACAAAGCTTAATAAATATTGACAAAATTGGATAATATTTGTAATAAATATTTTTTATGAATAATATGACGAAATGGCAAAAAGATATTAGGTACATAATCCCTATTAATATGTTAATGACGACAATGATACACTACTGCACTTTGGAATTAACTACATCATTAGAGAAACACCTGGAACGTCTACAAGCGTCAAAAATCTTCTCCTAAACACTAGAAAAATCTAGAAGGTTCAATAATCCAGTTTTTGGATATAAAATGGCCACTTGAGTTTTCGTGTTTGACAGTTCGTTCGTGCGTTCAGCCGCAATGTACGCACGAGGTGACGCCAGTGTGACCAGTGAATAGTGAAGCGATAAATAGAGCGAATAATCGAGCGAAGTACCTTATTGGCGAAATAAATCAGAGCGATAAATACGAGCGATAACTGGATGTAATGTTAAATACGTGTTACCCAGTGATAATAAAGTGTTCATTTACAAGTGATTTACTACAAAATAGTGTAATTTAATGAAAAACGTTAAGTTTAATCGTGTTAAGTGACTTTGTATAAAACATAATTAATTAATCACTAATTAATTTCCAGTGTTTTCATTCATTCTTCCCGTAGCCACGATACGTAACAGTAAAGTAAAACACTTAGTTTTTACCGAGATAAATTTTATTTTAAAGAATCTATATATTTTAGGAGCGAGGATCCGTTTCTCAAGACAAAAAATATACCAAAAATAATTTTCAAGTATAGATATAAATATTTGTTAGTTACAGTGGGAAGAATTAAAAAGGAGCGCGATTATAAAATAAGTAGGCACAAACTAACTAACTAACCAACTAACAACACAAACAATGGAAAAAAGTTGAGGAGAGGACTATTTAAATAATTGATTTGATTATTTATATTTGTAATAACTCTTTACCTAATTTCTTAGATTTCTAGGTGACCCTTGTGAAAACCCACGGTATCAAGATTGAATTAAAAAAGGTGATTGCATTTTATTAAGTGATTTGAAAATTCTGATAAAATGTTACCAATTTCCCACCGAGGATTGCTGATTTAAAATAAACTTAATCCTAGATTTTATGCATCCATCCCATTCAAAATCATGTTTCCTTTTAATGTATAATATGCTATGATTCCTATAAAATCTTGAATTCATTAAATTTCAAATCGATAATCCTTGATGACTGCATTTTTTTTTTGTTGATATTGCTGCCTTTGCTTTTATACTCCACATTTGTTGTCGTGATAAAGAGAGCATCACTCCAGAAACGTGAAGATTTTGGAAAATAAAAATTATTCGTTATAAAAACGAAGTATTTTATTATTTTATTTATTTTATGGTGTCACAAGAGATTAGAAATCAGTTTGGAAGGAAATCTAACAAATTTAAACCACCACATAAGATAATGTGAGCTAGCGAATAATACGTTCAAAATACGTTCACACACTATTAAAGAATAAATTAATAGAGGACAATCTATATTTATATACCAAAAATATTAAACTTCTTCAAAAAGAGAAAAACGATTTAGTAATGACATTATTAATATAATCAATAAAAATGTAAAATTTATATTTATAAATATATGTGTGGTGAAAAAAGAGGATTTTTTTATCTATACCTATTAATATATAAAAAGGTAAAGTTTCTATGTTTGGATGTATGAGGTACCTAATCTCCGAAACTACTCATCCGATTTCAAAATTTATTTCACCAATATTTAGAATAAATTTTCAGGGTGGACGTAGGCTGCACATTATTCTATTAAAATAAAAGGACTTTTCGTGGTGACCTATTTTACCGCTAAAGTCGACTAAAAATGGTCGAGCGATGAGTTTTTTATGAACGCTGCCTTGAGATATTAAAACATTTTTTAAAATGAGGTTGTAGAACTCAATGAGTTCTATATAAATCTTTGCAATGATATCTTCTATATTTTAAGGTAAATACACAAATTGATAAAATGACTAAAATTTACTAAATATCCCGTGTGAAGTCGCGCGGGCACAGCTAGTTAATTATAAAAATATTAAAGTTTACGACACTCCACGACGATAATCATTCTCCTTCTTAATGTAGGTTTTCTTAGCCTTGTTCTTCGCTGTTTTTAAGTTTTTATCATCAATAATACATCTCTGAAAATCTCAAATTGTTCATAACTGCCGCAGACAGAATTGTTAGGCAGAGAGAAGTACGGAACAAACATTGTGTTAGTTTAGGCAAAGCAGAATACAAACATAATAACGACTGGTGTATTGCTAAATTGTTATATGCTATAACAGTTTATCCATTGGTATTAGTTTCATAAACCAGTAATCTTGACCTATTGAACAAAATAAAATGAATATTTATATTATTGTCTGTGAATTTTATATGGAGGAAATATTGTATAAATTTTTATTGACTTTTTGAGGTTTTCACGGCCACTCAGAATCTTCAAGTTTGTGTTTACTGGGGTATTATGCCGTGTTGTTACGACCTTTCGGGCCAACGTTTCGGATGCCATTGCAGGGTCCATCATCAGGGCTGATGTGTTGTTATGAATGTTGGTGTTGTGGTTAACGAGACATTAAGACAGTTTTTGGTACCAACTCAAAAATTAAGGATTTGTTGAGCGAAGGATCGAGATCGCCTAGAAACAGACGGTGTGTATAGACTCGATTGTCAAGACTGCGATAAAGTATACGTGGGACAAACGGCGCGTATAATTTCCAAAAGGGTCAACGAGCACAAACGGGCATGCAAACTCGGACATTCAGAAAAATCAGCACTGGTTGAGCATTTTCTGGATACCGGCCATCATTTTGCATTCGAACCGAAAATCCTTGGAAAGCCTAAGAGTCACCATACGCGTCTTATCAAGGAAGCACTAAAAATCTACAAGCACCCGATAAATATTAATAAAGATGATGGTCTCAAATTAAAAACATCTTGGTATCCGGCGCTTCAAAGTCATTCTCGTCGCAGACTCCGCAGAGATAGTGATCAGACAACAGATGAATCATACACACAACACAATACAATACATCATGACTTCGGCACGGTTTTGCCAGCCGATACTTAACCACAACACCAATATTTACAACTACACATCAGCCCTGATGATGGACCCTGCAATGGGATCCAAAACGTTGGCCCGAAAGGTCGTAACAACACGGCATAATACCCCAGTAAACACAGACTTGAAATTTTTTTATGGACTATCTCATATTGCTCACAGCCCGTGGACCACCATTGGGAAGCAGGCTTTTCCCTCTGTCTCAATGTACCTTTATTTTAAGTTGATATGAAAAGAAAACTAAAATACTTGTTATTGTACATTATAACAGATCTGAGTGAACGTCTCTCCAAACGAATGAGAGAGACAGTCGGTGTGAGTATTTCCATACCGTAATATTCTCGCGTGAACTATTTATTGTAAAACCAACAATGTACCTTGAAGCAGTACAGCAAGTTTATTCCCGACACCAACAAAGGGATAAACAACACTCTCCTCCTAACACAAGGGATAAGAATATCACAACGAAAACAATATTTACATTCTATTGAGTGTGTAAGTATGTGTACATTAATGTTATTCAAGATACATAATATATTATTCAGAATCGATAGAGTACAAATGAAACCAGTACTGAATGCAGTAGAGATAAACCGAAAAATCCGAAAATGTAGCAAGTCTTATCAAGTAGAATCCAGTAAATAAAAAATAAGGATACGAGAGAACAATGAATGGACTAAACGGCGCGTCCTGGAATGAGATTTTAACTTAACATAATCTCGAAGGTACGGATATTGCCCCCAGGAGTTTCTGTAGAAACATCTCTTTGCTTTCCTAGTCCTCAAATATAATTAAACTTTAGAAATTAGTCCTTCACCTCACTTCATTCTTGTTGTAGTCAAATCCTTTAAAAAAATCCATAGAGCACTGATGTTCCGTTCGTTAATTGAATACATTTGTATCTCCTTGGCAGTGGTTAAAACTTTTGTCATTTAATGCTTTCTGCTTGTCTAACTTTATATAATAAACTGGCTGTCTGTACCCGGCCTTGCTCGGATCACTGAATAAGTCAAAAATAAGTTTGAAAAGGGACGGTGCCATTATTTTGCAAAGCCTCTAAATAATAACAATGTTTCCATTTGACCCAGGCAGGAGGTGAATAAGATGTCGAGAAGAGTGAGTATATTTTTAAATATTTTTGTACTTTTATTCATACTTATATCTTTGAGAATGGTGTTCAGTGACTATATTTTCTTCAGAGTTGTAAAATGCAACTAAGAATTACGATTGCATTTTTAGGTCAGATCTGTCAAACGAAATAGACTTGTATAGACAATTTGTCGGGGCACAGAGTGGGATAAATGGCCCCTATATTTTATGCAGGGTCAGGTCAGAAAATTGTGAGTCATTTTTATAAACAGGCATTGAGTTTTAAAGGTAAAGATAATTTTAGATATCTTCGATGCTACATTTGTGTAGGTACACCTATTGACTCTCGTCAAAACAAACGCCGTTTGGATAGGTTTGAGTTTTGTCTCTTTCTACCAATCTCAAGCAAATTAATCTACCCTGATCAAAATTACTATACATGAATACGATACTGATATATATCACAAAGAAACCCCTGAAATTTATATTATCTTATCTCAACCCGTATACGTGGGACTTAATATAAAAGTTTTGAATCAAAATGAATTCGGATGAAATCAATACTCGGAATATCAAAGAAGGCCGACAGGTGAAGGTAGACAATAATTGTTAAAATGAAGCGAAATTTTAGTGAAATCTATAATTCGTTTATCCTAAAATGGATTTTTCTTTTTCAGTGGCTCATTTAGAATCCAGACCTGAATCTCCACAGGATCCTGGTTTTTGAATACTCTCTGGAGAATTGATTACAGTTCTATTTAACCTTTCTAGTCGAGATTAATTAATTCTCTCCTAGCACCTGCGTGTCCATGAATAAACCTTTAAGAGATCTGGGATTCCTGCATTCTCGTGCCCGCTATCTGAGACGCTACAGCTTCATGCGGTTAGGAAGTAATATAGAGAGGGACATACAATTAGCTTGATGACATTCTTCCTCTAAACTAGTTGCAGTACTGTAATCGCATGGAGAAATATTTATCAAACATGCTAGATTTCATCCCATATTTCAAAACTAAAAATCTTTGAATGGATAAAATACAATTCATTTCTATCATAAGTTCCATTCGAACACTATAGTCAATTAATATATACTGGCCAATCCCCGACAAAACATAAAAAATGTTGGACAGTTTTGAGAGTAAAGTACTACGGGGAATTTGTGAATCTTTTTGGCAAGGGTAAATTTGCAAAAAATGTACAATGATGTATTGCTTAGGGAGGGCCATAAGTTTATACACTTTTAAAAATCCAATAAAAACAAAAAATACAGATCGTATTATAAAGTTTGTTTCATTGAGAGAGAACACTGGGAATATCATATCTTAACCCATAAACATTCAAGTTTTTTAAACGAGTTATCGAATGAATTATTTCAATTATTAGTAAAAAAAAGAGTTTAAATATATTATTTAATTTTTGTTAAAGACAAATCTTTTGGAAAATTTTGTGTGTAGCAAAATACTTGTCACCATTTTGAATAGGATTTTAAGAGTGGCAATATATTTATGAGTATTTGGTTGAATATTTGTCAGAATTTTAGACTACCTATATTTAAGTGAAAAATATACACTTCGTCATATATGTAGAATGGATATTCATCATAATATAAACGTCAAAATCTTTTTTCCCTTGGAATATTATGAGAATCCACATAACACATAACAGTCGCTTCAGAATATAAGAGCAAACTGTGAGTTGGATCAGTTGATGTGCTTCACTAAAAATCGAAGTATAAACAGTCAAAATATAAAAAAAATGATGTATGGAAAATTAATAATAATGAAGTACTTACCTAATTAACATGAAAACAAATTTAAAAAATAACTATTTTGTAAAAATGATCTGGTTATTTATAATATTCAATTTAATATTGACACTAATTTTTATTTCCAATTTATTAATTAATTATTAATTATCAATTATAATGCGTGGCTGTTGAGCCCTATTCTCAAACCGCACACACTGCAGGCTTTGCACGTGCGTCCGGAGGGCAATAAACCTTCCTTGTTTTCTTTCTTCTAAATGCTTTTCTTGAAAATTGCATCAATCCTATTTCATTTGCTCGTTTCTCTGGCGCAAAGTACTTATTTTACTAAATTAATTAGCAATGTTTGGCCAGGGTGGTCCGCGGGTCACGTCGCCTGATACCGACGATGGATTCTGCTACCGCTCTCGCCGCCCGTTGCTGCGAGCTCAAATCGTGACTACGTCTTCGGTACGGTATCGCGCAGAACCCTGTTACTTACCGTGACCTCGCGGTGTCTTTTGCGTGACTTTGGTGCGAGTTTCGGATGCCGAAGAAAACTGCTGGCGTTTATAAATGTTCCTGTCACATTTACTATATTGTAAAATAAGTGCGTTGGAAATGTTTTTATGTTATTTAATTACTATATAATATTATATTAGAAAGTAAATAAAAACAAGTTTTATAAAAAAAGCTAGCGACCCGGTACAGTTTTTACCTATCATTTTCTAAAATGTATTTAATTGAATTATTATATAAAGACTTGATCTTTGATAATTGCTAAAGGTTAATTAGATGTCTAATTTGATAAGGATTACTACTGAATCAGTCAAAATTGCTGGAAAGTCAACCAGTAGGTATATTATATACCTATGCTAGTTTTACATTTGATGAAATTTTGAAGACAAAAATGTTATTTATGAAATATAGAAATAAGCTACCATTAATTTTTAATAGAATTAATTGTACACAATTATTTTCCACACGATTTTCTTGTATCTCTAACGTATAAGGCAGCGTTTCCATGAGAGCGCTTTGCTCAGCTCTCCAATATGTGCTAGGGAAATTTTTAATACATTTTAATCTTTCTGGAAAAATTTCGAATCATAATAGTAAATACAGCATACAAATCCGTTTAGTGGTTTTCGAGATTAAGGCAATTATGCAGACAGACAGGAAAAGGGCAGATGCTTGCCGGGACTTTAGTTAATGCTATGTATTGATGACTTTTAAGGAAAAAATATTTTTTAATAGCTACACTAATAAGAGTAATCACAGTATATGCTCACGTCACTCAAATCAAAAGCGTGGGAGTCTTTCTTGATGTTCGCGCGAAGAAATAATGAAATATTTAAATAAAGACTACGAAAGCGATTCTGGGGTGCGATAAAAACATAAAACTAAAAATTAATGAAAACATCTAGTCCTTCACAATTTTCTGATATTTAAAATTTTTAAAATGAACATTCTTATAGAAAATGTAATTAATGATTATCCAATGAGAGTGCATCATTTGAAGAAATTAACATTGAAGAACAGTTGTGTAGCATAGTATTTCTATTGAAAATTATTCACAGCATGTTAGACTGCCCTGAACTAATTCTAATAGAATCGTATTGAATACTAACATAAATGTGACAACAAACTTCTTAATAATGACAATGTTTTCATTCAGTGGTGGAGAATGACTATACATATTTTCATCAGAGTTGTAAAATGCAAATAAGAAATGCTTGGTTCAGTTCTGTATAATTATTTTATTTTATTTTTGGTATACTAATAATGGATAATTTCTATAGCACCATTTTCGTAAAAAAAATCACCAAGGGCGCTTTAAACTAACATCGTTTAGTCCTACTCTAGTATTTAATTTGATGGAAAGGATTTTACAAAAAGGTGCGTTTTACAAAAAAAATTACACTGTAAAATGTAACATCGTTTAGTCCTATTAGAGAGGGGATGGCGCCTACGTTTTCCGCAAGGTCCTAAAGAATAAGTATGCAAAATAACATTGTGTCGATCTTTCGCTTTATAGATATAAGATTTTAGTTCATATAGATATAATCAATCGGGTTTTGGTGGTATTAGAGATTTTTAGTGTATTTATAAATATCAATCTGTTATCACTATAAATATCACTAAATATCAAACAGTTATCAACTCAGTCCTGGATCCCATCCGCGCTAGTAGAACGTATCAAGTACCGAAGCTCCAGTAGCATTCTGACTTGTCAGTAATAGATAAAATAAAAATTGTGGGTTCTAATGTTGTTTTATGTGTAAGGGCTATAAGCTTAAAATATATTTATCAACAGATATTTAATAAAACACATTTGCTCTGTGATGTGGGAATACTGTGAAAAAAAAATATCGGTTGACGTTAAATTACTATTGATTTATTACATAAATATTATAACTGGCTAACTTAATTTGCACGTCGTTATACAAAATCTTAATAGCAAACTCAATTGACAAATATACTCAAAAATTAACATTTAAATGATTCATTACTTTAATTTACAACACAAAATTCATACTCCAGGCTAATTGATTTTACTATTTAAAGGGTAATTTATTATAACTTTACGTCATGAGCAATTTCACTTCAAGTTGCTTGCAGATGTTTATGAAGAAAATATTACATCAAAATACCGTCTGACACATAATTTTTTTAAGGACTGTCATCTTCTGATGATTTTCATCTTGAAAAACAATGTTGTAATTAGGTTATAGATAGCGTGCGCTTGTGACGTCGCATATTGTTGAAAAGCTGCTTGCAGACAACTTTCAATCCAGAATTATTTCTTGAAATTTAATAGATGACTTACTATTGTGTCAGGTAATCTTCTGATTTACAGCATCAGACATGACCTGATTTTGTAAGTAGCAATTTTATTATTTTTTAAAACGCCAAGATTGCGGCCCTACATAAAAATAACATAAATTACACACTGGTAAAAGCTAATAAATAATATAATATCTGTTCCTAAGGTATGAGTCAAAATAAAGTTAATCAAGCAATAAATATCCCTCCAGGGCCGCAAATAACTCCTGAGATCTGTCTATTCAACCATCTTTAACGAATGCCTTGCGTCAAAAAAAGTCTGCCAGAGAATCGATGACGGCTTCCCATAGACAAGGGCGAGTGCATGGGCCTAGCTAAACCGACCCGGGTAGGTACTAGTGTGGGGCATGATATGGCTTCTATGGGCAAATGAAATATCACAATATATTTCTTAGATTTATAAGTAATATATTGTGATATTTAAAAAATGAAATTTATCGATTACGAAGAAGTTCTGAAAGATTTTATTAAGCTTTCAGTTGTAATTATTACATAGTTACATTTGTAGGATGTGTACTTGATTTTTTGTTGTTAAATGAAGTGAAAATAATGAAACGAAAAAGTTTCAGGAAAATAATCAGAGAAAGCATGAAAGTTTATATTCGAGAAAATTTCTCCAAAATAATCAGTTGTTTTATTGAGCTATTTCATATCACTTCGTTCACGTAACCTACTTTTTTTGATAAAAGTTGACAAACAAAAGCAAATTAAAAGTTTTTTAATATTAATCACGACTTCCTAAAGAGATAAAGCCATCATATAATACGAGTAATAATTTAGACAATATTAATCAATTAGTAAAGACAAAGAAAACATATTATACCATTCTTGTATTTATAAACTGCTGCAATGATTGTCCAGATTTCTATATTGTTTAAACATCGAGAAACATTAAATGTAAGGTTTTCTGAATTTCCCGAACATGTAATTAATTTTGATAAAATATTTAATAATAATACAGGGCCACACATTTTACACAAAACAGAATAAGTTTGAGATTTAATAATAAGCATAAGACAATAATAAAGCTATCAAAAATAATAGCCAAATAATAAATAAACAAATAAATTTTTCTAATAGTGCGATTTCAAAGTTGTTTCCTTTCTTTACAATTAACCCCTCCTCTTTCCTCCCCCACCCCTTCATCATCAAATTTTGTCACTCTATGATTTTTCTCTATGTAAATATCTGTACTTAGATAAGTGTATATTATACTTGTCCTGATGAAGGTTGAGACCAACCTAAACTAACTAATTGAAGAATGTATATATGTAGTAATAAGTGATTTAAAACTATGTTTTTAATTTTATTTTAAAATGAATTTAATTTTAATTTACACATAAATAATGTTGGTTTGAAATTGAATACAAACAAAATATTATTAATAATCAAATAAGTTTAACTACTTGCCCTATTCTGAGAAAATTATATCAATGATGGATAAGCGTTAATATTTTTATATAGTTATTCAAATATACAAGTTATTTACACATTTATGTACAGTGTAATTAAATAAAAATAAATAAAAGTGTACTTCCTCTCTGTATTACTATGGACGTTTACAAATTATTTTCCCAATTATCATAAAATATTTTTTAATTAACATTTTTTTAATTTTAATATTGATTTAATCTGTTGGTCAAAAAATAAAATAAATAATACCTGCCTACGGACACAATGTTCCAAGGTTTACAAGTCAATCGTATTTTCGTTTATGATACGCTTAAATTAATAAAACTCTGTGCAATAATTAAATAAAACCTTAAAAATACTTTTCAGAAGATTTTTATTACTTGATATTTTTTTTTATTTGGTAACGGTAGACCCAAATAATACTAATAATAATTCACTTTCCCGAAACATTCAAAGGGTGATTTCAGGCCGAGACGGTACCGACGGCGACATCTGTTGGGGGGTGCATGAACTAAACTTTTGAATATCTGTCATATCGCAATGGTTTGATTGAATTAACTATATTTTATATAGAAATATCTATTTGTGTAATTAATTTTATTAATAAATTCTAAAAGAACTTCAGCAATAATATTCAAAGATAATTTTTCAAATAATTCAGAAAGACATAAAACAAAAGACATTATTTATTTTGATATTTTGACATATATATAACAACCTGACGATGGAAAGATTTTTCCGAAACATGTAGGTGTAATTAATCAAATAATATAAGTAGATACATATAAATAATACAATTAATATTTTTTAAATGTCAGTCTACAAAGTTGCTGAATCAAATGATTTTTTTTATTTAATTAATTAAATCTATAATATAATCCAAGAAAAGAGAATTTATCAAATTTTCAATAATTTATATTGAAGTTCTATATTACCGTAACACCCGATGTCCAAGAAGTTATGTTTGATGATGTCGGATTTAATGTACTCGGTTCAGAAAGAGCAATGTCTTCATGGTCTGACTCCAGGTTTTCATTTCCACTGTCGTTGATTTATGATTTTTTTTTCACAATTTAAAAATTGTATTACATTCATGACAATATTATGAGCTGAAATTTATGGGAAGAATATCAAATCTATTAAATGTATATTGGTACACTACAATACAATAATTGATTATTATTCAGTGCGTTTAATTCAATTTATGAAAATAATTTCTCTGCGTTATTCAAATTCAGTAAGAGACACACCTTATATCATCACACTATATCAGAGATTATATATATATATATATATTATAGATCATCTATATCTATCTCTGATCATATTTCTCTCTCTCTATATATATATCTATATCTCTATCCTCTCTCTCTATCTCCCTCTATCTACTCTATCTATCTCTATTCTATCTCTATATCTATCTCTACCCGGTTTTTGTAAAACATTAATAACCTCGCAGGACTACATTCCTGCCTTGATTATGAGTCGAAAATGTTCAAGCTATTATGACCTAATATCAATAGTTAAGGAGGTATGCGACATCAAAGTTTGCATTTTTTTTTCACTATTTCTAACTTATTTTTTGTAAAACGTTGGACTATCATTACAGTAACTCAAATCGAAAAATTTAATCGTTTCAATACAAGTTAAATAAAATGATAAAAACCCTGAAAAAACTCCAATTGGAAAACATTCCGTTCAAATTCGAAGGATTTTATTTTGAATTTGAATTTATGAATATATTATGAATTTTTCATATTCGGTATAAGTTACTGTAATGATAGTCCAACGTTGTACAAACAAAAAAAAATATATATATATATAAGAAAATATATATGGGGCGAGTGTTGAAGGCAACAAGAACAGAGGGCGTCCGCGAAAGACATGGCATGATACTACAAGTAGTAATTAATGTAGTTAGTTATCATAGTAACATTTAAATACATAAAGGATTTACCTACCAAAAACGGGAAATTATTTAATGTAATAAAATAATTTAAAATCGCATTGTTTATTAAAAATTTAATACGAAGAAAAAATTTAATACAACGAGAGTCATCTGCAAGTCAAATGAAGAAAGTCACCAATTTTCACTGGAATCAACCTTTGTCCAAAAAAACATAGATGGCAGACATATTTTTAGCATGAGCCGACTGAATCTAATCATTACAATACTGATAAGTCTGTTTTAGATATTTTTTCTTTTTGATTAGATTTTTTTTACTGTGCGAAATGATAAAATCGTATCATTTTTAAATAATTTAATATGAACCCTCGATTTAAATATATATTAACTACTGCAAAAAGATACTTATCTATTTCATTATTTTCTTATAAACCTGTAGACAGACGGCGGTAATTCTCTCTATAAAATGTGTGGTAGGTCTTAATGTCAATATGAAAAATTTATATTTTCAGGCTCGTAATTGTCTTCGCTTTTATTATAGCGGCTAAAATAATTTCAAGCTAACTTAAAATTTTTAATGTTTTTTGGCTAGAGATATAAATTATGTATGTAAAATAGAATCGATATCTTCAATAACATTTTGTATTTACAGTGCTCCATTTCTCGCTGTAGATCTTTCTCATTTTTAATTATGGTGTTTTTACTACTTTTAAAAACAAAATCTATATGTTACACGTAAAATCTGGAGCAGACAGAATATAAGGAATGAAAATACACCAAATGTAGTTCAAATGAGCTCAAATGTCTACATGTTGTAAATATTTACACATTACACGACTTACACAGATACTACAAAAAATAAATTACATATATAACTAACAAAAAAATCAATTTTTTAAAACAGTAATTTATTGAATTAACGAGGTCCCCTAATCAATATACAACGAATATTAAAAATTAAAATTTATTAAAGTTTTCCAGCCAGGAAAAACTTTTTTCATTTCATTAAAAATTTCCTAAAAATAATTGAAATTTATTTATACATTTAATTATATACCTACTTTTTTTTTTAAACGTTGATAAATAAATAAATTAATACGTAAATATAATACGTAAATAAATAAATTAAAACGTTAACATATCTTCGAGAACAAAGAGATCCCAATTAGCCTAAAAAGAAAAACCTTTGAATCGTGCATACTGCCAGTGATGACGTATGGATTGGAGACTATGGCCTTTACAAAGAAAAGTGTAGAAAAGCTCAAATGCACGCAACAATCCATGGAGAGATCCATGCTTGGAGTAAGCCTAAGAGATAGAATTAGAAACCACGAAATTAGGCGAAGAACTAGAGTAGTGGATATCATGGATCGTGTAGCGAAGCTAAAATGGCAATGGGCAGGACACGTTGCAAGACAGGATACTACAAGGTGGCCTCCCAGAGTTCTGAAATGGAGACCTTGGCAAAATAAAAGAGGCATCGGAAGACCTCAAAAGAGATGGGCCGATGATATTGTCGCTGTGGGGGGAAAGAAATGACTACAATTAGCCAACAACAGGGAAGAATGGAAAAATAAGGAAGAGGCCTATATCCAGCAGTGGAAAGACAAGGGCTGATGAAGAAGAAGAAGAAGAAGACTACGTAAATAAATAAATGAGATAAATGAAATTGGTTCACGCACAGAAAAAATACTCCAGACGAAAACGTACTATTTTCTATTTTGATGACACGGCAGTACGGCCCTGCGGAAGAATGAGGGTCGGCAGGGTACAAATTCACCTGGCAGATTTGAAAACGCGTTGGATTGGCGATGGAAACAGAGGAACGACATTCTGTTGGCCGGCGAGCTGTCCGCGGAAGAGGAGGCAGCCTAAGAGTTAAGCATAAAGTAGACCAAAAAATTAGTTGTAGGAAATACTAGACTACTAAGTATTTATTTAAAACACAAATAATAATGGAGGGAACAGTGAAACAGATGATATGGATATCGAAGTAAGTATATCGCAAATCTTGATAGCTTATTCATAGCTGAAAACGTTATTCTAAGTGAATATGTTATGGCCGATGTCGTCTAGTCTCTCAATAGGACGACTAAAAAAATAAAAAATTAAACTGGCTGACTGAGAATACGGGCGCACGGTTAAACAGTAAAACAATGATAAATACATCTGTTCGGTTATTTATTAAAGATCCAGATTCATTAAAGATACAGTCATCATACTAAGAGTCCATAATGGTATTCAAGATATCTACTAGAAAATGTAATATCAGTCATCAATGCTGTTATTGAAAGGAATGGTTTCTTTGTAGGTATGTACCCAGAAAACCTTTCATGTTTCATTATATTTCATTCCACTTCCGAAAATTTTCTCCGCGACTTAAATATATTTCTTGAATGAAGTATTACGCCAGTATGATAACCTGTAATGAGTGTCAAGTAACATCATCCCCTGTCCCAAAACCACACATCTCTGATGAAGAATTGAGAGGAAAATAACTAAAAAAAAGCTAAGTTTACAAATTGTTTAATTTTTCTGTCACGCACAAGCAGTACAGCGGTATGTTAAGACTATGACTGCAGCTTCTGTTATTGTATGTTGTAGGTTGTAGGTGAAAATTTTCGAGATTATTTTTCAAAAAACAGAAAAAATTACAAAATTCAGCTATTATCTTCTTCTAGTCATAAAAGTCAATTTTCTTTAGAATAGTTAGTCCAAATTTTATACGTAAATTTTATTTTACACAAAATCATTCCATTTTAAATTACTTAATCATAATGTTTCTGGTCTAATAAAGTGTAGTTTTAAAAGTAAATACATTATATTCGAAAAAAAAATCAATCACACAAAAATAAAAAATAATGGATATATTTTACAAGACCGGTGGAGGTCTTAAAGTGGTATCGAAATAAAAAACAAAATGTATTATATGTGGGGGACAAAAGCAGAGGCAGCGATATCTAAAAATATTGAAAAATGTTTTGAATGCAGTCACCGAGATTTCTAATTTAAAATGTACTGAATTATAGATTTCATGTATCTACCTCTCCTCTCCAAATTCATGTTTCCTGAAAATTTATGGGCTATATATAAAATCAAGAATTCAGATCATTATGAATTAGTAATCCTGGATTAATTTTTTTTTTGATATTGCTGGCTTTGATTTTGTAATCCACAATATAGGTACCTACTTCATACATTGACGGGACACACTTTTGAACAGCTAAGGGATTAATATTAAATTTGTCTCTTTATTTTCACTCAAATAATTCAACTTTGGGACTAAATATGAACTATACGTCCCCCTATCTGACAGGCTAATCTAAACACGAAAAGGATGTGTATTGAAATAATCTACATAATTCAAAGGAAAAATATCAAAATGGAGATTTAACAAACGTAACAAGATAATAAAGATTTTTGTCCGCCATCTGTTATTTTATTTGGAAACACCTGTGAAGGAAAATAACGTTTGCAAAAGCTTTACGTTATAAAAGCCGTTTCGGTTTACGAAAACTAGATGGCTCTCGTTGTGCTTTAACGTAGCCTTCAAAACGTACATCACTTACTTGAAGAAAATAAATGCAACACATGTCTGAAATGATAATAATTGAAATGAAGCTCAATATGTTTAATTGAAAATTGAACATTTATATTTTTAAAACAGTTTTTTGAAAATTTCGCACTTTAACTGACAACCAAATTAAATCATCATGTCAAATGTTGCATTAATGAATACAATACACATATCTGCGATATTAATAATTTTAATGAGGGTGAATGTTAATATAGGCATTGAAAATTAATAATTTTCATAAAGATTTTTAAAAATTTTCTACATTACCGAAAGCCAAATTGAATCATCGCCATCGTGTTGAATGTTGCAAAATTAACTTTTTATTGTTGAAAAATTAGGCAAAATAGCAGTAAATAAAATGAAGTGTTAAGTTATACCTAAAATAAAATGCAAGTGTAGTTTGTGTGATTCAAGATCAATAATGTGTAACAAAATATTGAGAGTTTTATATGATTGATAAAATCGTTATTAATTTTGTAATGATTCATGATTATTTTCAAACATGACGTCTACGTTGTCCACTTTCTGAGCCGAATGTAATTTTCGAATGGGAAGTTCAACCGAGGCCTGGCGAAGAACAAGAAGAGGAACCATAAACTGGACCATCAAAGAAGAGGAACTAGAAAGAGCATGAAGATAAGGAATGGTTTAATGATGCATCTTAATTTATATCTTATAGAAAAAGGATACTTTAAATAAGAAGTAAGTCTCACCAATTACTTTGCGTCATTTTATTTCAAAGAAATCGTGCAATAAATAGATGAAGTAAGCAATATATATGCTTTGCAATGAAATATGTCAGTTGATGAAATCTGAGTCTACCTGGAATTTTTCTTCCTACTGGATATTTTACGCCCTAATACTTGAATATGTTTTGGGAGCAAAGAGAAAAGCATACACAAAGCACTTTTCTCCTTCAGCAAGATATGAAAATGCCCTTTGAAATACAATAACTACTTTCATCCACGTGACAGTTCAGATTTTCCAGAAAGTGGTACGAAAATATTTCACATTTCTTAACAAAAAAAATCCAGCGAGTTCCACAGAATAACATCATCATCATACACGTCTGACGACGATATGATCGTACCGCATTATGGTAAGCATGGAATCAAGCAATATGTACATGGAAAACCGATCAAGTTCGGGTACACGTTGCTACTCGACATGGGTATTATAGAGGTGAATATAGTTCGCGAACGAACGAGTCCTCGTGAACGGGACGGATATACTGAACTAGAGATCTTGATTCCAGTATAGTTCGCGAACTAGGGGACCAGAACAACTGAGGAAATGTATTGGAAGAATCACAATCTTTGTTTTAATGTTGCCATCTGTTCTCATGCCGTGGTATACATTTTGGTAGTCATGTAACTATTTACGAACTATTAACTAATTAAATAATTTTGTATTGACCACTCCGATTAACTCTACGTCTACCAGTTTTGATACCACTGTATCTTCATCAGGACGGACGCATACTAACTAACTGATTATTAATTATATTGACTTTAGTGGAAATAAGCCACACATTTAAAAAAGAAAACGGTATCTACATGTAAATAATAGAAGCTTTAGATTGGATAAATTAGGAATACTAGAAATAAAAAAATGCTTGAACATGAAAACCAATATAATAAATAACCAGATAAATTTTATGAATAGCAGGTTACTTGATATTTTCCTGATTTCGGCGTCCACTTGTCAATTACCCCCACCATAAAGGTTGCCACGCTCCCATTCAAAATTTGATTTATTTACTAGAATAAGTAATGGATAGTTAATATGTGTTCTTCCTGTCGAAGATACAGTGGTATCGAAACCGGTAGATGTAGAGTTACTCAAAGTGGTTAATACTAAGTTATTGAATTAATTACGTATAGAAATATGTATAAAATGTGACGTAGGCATGTGAAATCGTATTAGCCTGGTTGGTATAAATTTTATAATTGGTAGCTAGTTAGCCATACAATTCACTCCGTCATCTCTATAATACTTAATGCGCTGGTTACTGGAGATTCGTTGTTTATATTTCTTCAAACAATAAAATTTCAATAGAAATACATTCTATATCATTTAATTCTGGTGACAGCTGACAAACACTTTAAAAAAATTACAATACTTGTTAAGAAAAAAGTAGAATTTTTTCTACTATCTTTACACCCAATAAAAACATACATAAAATTTATACTATTCCCTCCACCGATTTATATATGATCTCTGAAGAGTAAACCTGTTGATTGAAGGTTTTATTACTCTCAAAACTCGTATTTTAATATATAATTAAACTCAAGTAGAGCTATAACAAATTTTCATTTTAACTTTTAGGTATATTCCATCCATCCATGAAGATTGAGAATTTCTTACTGTTAGAATGTCCTCGTCAGATTTGTCTATGTATAATCAGGGAAAGTTGTCTATGTATAATCAGGGAAATACTTCCATGGCCATTCAGTCTCATAATGAGTCACAACTACAGGTCAATAATAATGGCTCTCGTGTCAGTAATTTATTGCATTAGGTCAATTTACTGTTCTAAATACGTCAATAGGAAGCTAGATGTCGTTTTATACCACGTATTAATATTGAGGCGGCATGCACTAGATGTAATACATTATGTCACATTATATATTACGATACGAGAATATGTCGTACATGTACCTACTGTGCTAACCCTAACATCGATGCTGATATTCTTGCAGATACTAACTCCTCATTTAAATAATCACTCCTACACAACATCTATTTTCTTGACAATAAACTTAACCACTCAATCACATAATATAAATTATTTATTTATGTATTCGCACAAAAGTGCACATTAAATATGTACACTGCCAGAGCAGGCTAAAGACACATTGAACTGGGATAGTGGGCTAGGTTTGAAATAAGAAATGCTTTATTTTTAAAGTATTTCATTCCCTGCGTTCTGTAAGTATCTTAATAAAAATATTAATATCAAGCAATAAGCAATAGCGCTGTCCGAATACCTTGTAATATGTCAAAACACTATCGCAGGATTTAGAACGGTTTACTATTACCTAAAATTTTCGGAAAACCTCTACAAATGACCAGAACAGCCTAAAAATGATGAGAACCTATTCTTAAACACTAGAAAACAAAATAATCTTCTCAAACTTTCGAATTTATCAGCGTTCGGGTATAAATGCCGGGGCTGCGCCACGGTGCAAAGTCCTGTTTTGATAGATCGTTCAGTACGAAGTGCGTCACGGACGATGGTCAGGTGGGTACAGTCGTGAAGGGACAGATATCGAGTGAAATAATTGGACGAGTACTTACCTAAGTGGCGAAATAAATAAATGCTTGCCAGAATTCAATGTTCTACATGTGATAAACAGAGTGTTACCCAGCGATAATAAATAGATAATTTAAAGAATAGCGATATATGTGTTAAGTGACTTTGTCCATTTAATAATTAATTTATCACTAATTAGTAAATTGCTAATTCATTTCCGGTGTTTTCATTTAAGGCCACGACCCGTGACTATATAATAAAATAGACGAACCACGTGTAAAATTATATTAAAATTTCGCGTTTGAACTGAGTTGGCAAACACTCACACGTTACATACAAATATTGATGCCTGTAATATACCCGAATTGGCGCATTGCTCGAAGCTGTTTCCTACTCTACGCTGAAATTTAATTTCAGTATGTTTGTAGTTAGTTTTGAATTCTGCGGATAGGTATTAATGTAGATTTTACGAGTTTTCTTGTATGCATAATATTCGCAACTCACCCGACAGTGAAATGAACTACCTGCATGAATAGGAAGAAGGCGCCAACTTGCTATTCGTCAGGTTTAATTACCCAAAACCCCCCGCATTCAGCGAACGAAGCTCATAACACGGATTCCTTTTGTTTCGGGTGACGGTTCATAAAGGACAGGGTGAATTAAAAATACTCATTTATTTCTAAATTAAAAGTCATCATAAGCTGTACATTTTGTTAACTTTTACTTTTATCCTGAAAAGAAGCCGTGGACACGTTGTAATAAATTTACGAATTTGTTAATACATTGTTGTGAAGAAAATCTGCTTGTATATTATTCTGTTAACTATGAATTTTATTACACTATGGGCGATGTTTTTGGGTTATTTTTTAAGTGAGGTCACTTTCCTGAACGAATGAACTGTTCAGTTCGCTCTTTCACCAACAACCGTTCATAAATTAACCATTAATTAATTTGATTATTTTAATTATTGCAATTTAATTTCATTAATTAATATTTCAAAAATAAAATTTAAATTGATAATGCCCTCATAGGCGAAACGCGTATCAACTAAATTTAATAAGTTATTGTAATTTACACCAAATCTACGATTCGTTTCTACACAAAAATGCTTTAACAAGGATTTTAAAAGGTTTGCCAAAAACGGAAGGGGAAAACTATCTCAGTTGATAGATTCCCCGAGAATTCAAGATATTATTTTATATTATCCTGATCGATTATATATAATCCTGAAGTAAATAATGTTTTGAATTCTTAATTAATTCACAATTAAAAACAAATATATATATTACAACATTAAACAAATGACGCAGAAAATGTGCTTGTTGATCTAGTTGTTAGCTTAATTATTAAATGGTAAGGGGAGCCTGATTTGGGAGATCGTCAAAATCCCATTTACATAACTTAGTATTAAAATATAAATAAAATAAAATATAAAACATAGCTTAGTATTAAAATATAAATAAACATGATTGTGTCATGTATTCTGGGCAGGCATCTTAAGTGTGTGCGTCATTGTGGACACAATTAAAACATGATATCATCGTGGTTTGGGCAGGTGAAACATGTAACTAACTAACTACCGCGTCTTTTCCCACATTTCCCATAGGGTTAAGGGGTAGGCAGAGAGGGTAGAATGCTACATTATTATATCTTGGCACATATTTGTGTTGGTTACATTCATACATACACGCTTTGTGGTTATTAGAGCTTAACAGAGCTGTCCTTCAATATTTGTTCTAATGATTGTTTTTGTTATCATCAACCCCCGCCTCATATATTTTCTTGCCATCTTTGCCTCACTCATACATTTCACATAACCAAACCATCTTAACGATTATTACACACTGAAATTTTCAGGAAAAAATTATCAAAATTTTTTTTTCGAAATAAATCGAAAAAAAAATGGAAGAAATTTTTTTACAAAAAATAATTATTTCAAGAAGTGCCGGATGTTACACGAAGTTACAGGGACAGACAAACGGATGGATGGACGAAGGACAGACAGACAACTACTACTATAATTGGGATTTCTTTAACCAATTTATATGTAAAATGATGTAATTAAATCAAAAACTTTGCCTGAGTTTTCTATTAAGACAAGCATGGTGAAACTATATAATGGTCCAATTTCTTCTAAAATTACAAATTGTTTCCCTACTCACATTAGACCAGCTTATTACACAAATCTTAATATTGGTAAAATTCTTTTAAATTCAAAAACAAAAATTGGCGTGTTGGAAAAATGCGGGATATATGAAATAACTTGCGGAGATTGTGATAAAAAATATATAGGCCAAACCACTAGAAACTTAAATACACGCATAAAAGAACATCGCTGCCGCTTAAAAAATAACAATTTCTCCGAAATTTTTCAATATAATTATTCATATAATTAACATTAATCATTCTCTCAATAGTCACAAATTAAAATTACTCCACTCAGTTCCTCATAGAGGATGGATAATGAATAGTTTGGAAGCCATTGAAATCCTAAAAAAATGAATTTTAGAAATGCATTAATAAATAATATCACATTTCAGTCCACTTCACCACTCCTTGAGCTTTTTGGGAAAAAATACCCTTCTCCACCATGCGCCCCCCTGACCTACCTGATTACATTGATAAATTTTGTATTATGTTAGTTATTATCTATACCTGATGACGAGAGGTACTGTTCCTCTCAAAACTTAGTAGTAATTTAATAACTCATATTATGTGTGTATTACAAAGTAAAATAAAACATAGTTTTAACTATAAAAACCTTGCTAACTATATATCTTCGATATCTCTTTCTGGCGCCATCCACACATGATTTAAATATATTTCTTACCATGTTCTTTGTAGCTGTACCATATTTTCTGAGCGACCCTTTTTTAATTTAATTAATTATACATAGATCAGCTTTACATTCAATCCTAATATCTTCATTCTTTACTGTACCATAAATGAATTTGCCTCACGTACGTCTAAGGGATCGTATCTCCTCTGCTTTCGTCCCCCATCTGCCAGCTCCAAGAATTACTTCCAAACATGAGTGCTGGAAGCAGAATTCCATTGTGTACCGCTAATCATATCTCGATAGACATATCTCTATTATAAATTATTGTAATCAAAGCACTGTTCATCCTATTCTCTGCAATCATTCTCCTCTCGATATCTTTCTCAACCTTCCCTCTTCTATCGAAAATTCTTCCCAAATACACAAATATACAACTTCATTCATTATTGCAGTTATTATTGTTAACAATTACATAAATTTTGTCATTTTTACATCTCTCTTGAACACCATTACTTTTGACTTGATAACTTTAATCAGAAGTACACTATCCATGCAAACATCGGATAGTGATTATACAAAAAATCAAAAGCAGTTATATCCTGTCTGCCCATTCCTGTGGAGAATTTGCAAAAAGTAGTGGGTACCTATAGAAAATAGCTTTATCATTGATTATCTTATCTTATCCAAATAATAAATAAGTGTGTAATACAAAACTAACACACAAAGGTCTAGTCATCCAAATCTACTCAAAAATATAATAACAAACTATATTTTGTTAGTCATATTTCTGGCTACCTAGTACTCTGCATTTTCATTGATTTCAAATATTCGTACCCATAACACAAACAACCTGCGACGCTTTTGTTCTCTGACGAGCTACTACTTTTCAGCGGAGCTATAAGATTGTATTTCTCTTTGTTTTTTTATGATACTTTATTTTTATTTTTACATTTTTGTTTCTGACATAAATACCCAAAATTATTTTGATCACAATGCTTGATTAAAAAATATATAACCTTTCTTTGATGAAAAAAATATTACCTCTGTCTCAATTTAAGTTAAAATAGTTTAGTAAAAATACGCAGTGTACATTAAAAGGAGTTGAGTAAAAGAAGTACATTGAAAAATCATATAAATTAATAAATTCTTCTAAAAGAGCAAAATGATTTTGATGTGACAAAGAAGGGACCATTGGCCCTGAAGCATCCTGATATTCTCAATATTAAAGTGGTGAAAATAAATTACATTTTTATTAATTATATAAATTAATAAATTTTAAAGCACGTAGGTAACATTGAAACATTTACTTTATATGATACTTGTAACGCAAGAATATTGATGTGATATTTTTCCGTATACGTATTACATTTTTTTGGGTATCTTTAAAAATACACAGTCATCCGCAATCATTTCCTATGTTAAATGCGTGGAATTTTGACCATCTGTTTTGAAGGGGGTGGGTTTAGGGTGTGGTTCTTGTTGGGAGTAGAGGAAGGGAGGTATGTGTTCCACCGTTAATTGCGAATAGGAATTTAATTAAAAATTCTTATTAAAATACTGGTTCTAAATAATTGTTCATAACGAAATATGTATTTAATATGTTTAAAAACAGTAAAATAAATTTTATTGGCATGACGAGTAGAGTTGACTTAAAATATTTAAAACTCAGAAGATAAAAATTTAAATACTTATTTTTCATATAAGTGTGGCAAAATGAATTTCATGAGCGTTGAAATATATATACTTATTAACAGTATTACGGTTACAAGCATTGTTATTAAATTATTATTTTTATTTTTATAATTGATGTTGTTACAATCATTATTATTATTATTATGTTTATAAAAGTTATTATATAAAACAGATCCTTGGAGATAAATGTTTTTTAAAAAACGGTATGCGGTGAGTTGCTGATTAAGAGCATAATAAAATAATATTGAAACTTCTTAAAATCGCAGATATACAACTGATTTTCAAACCACTTTTTCAGATTCTAAGAAATTTTAATTGCAAATTTTAGTATTTTTATTATATTTTTCATGCCCGACCTGCCTTTAGTATTTCGCCAAATTGCCACGAACTGCTGAAGCTGTGCGCGTCACTGAATGGAGTGAAAACTTTGTCTTGCCCACAGAATTAACAAAGTTATAGGGGGCGTCATATCCAATAATTATTATGCCGATGCTCAGTGCACCGTGAGAGTTTGACGGAGGTACAAGCGAGCTGCTATAATAAAAATATTGAAAAACACCGCGATGGAGATTAAAAATCCAGGACTCAAATTGGTTATCAAAAATGAACCACAGTTTATTTTTATGCGTGATCATGCAATGATTCATTAAACGATTTATATAGGATAGTTTTTTCAAACTTTCGTCTTCTTCTTTCTTTCTTTCTTTCACCAAATTATATGCGGAATCGAGGTCACGCTTTATTTCATTTCCCAAAATGCAGAACGGAAGTAATGAATAAGCGCACCAAAACGCATAGTATGCAACTCTTAAATGAATTGAGCGTTCATGTCGATGATAGACGATATAATTAAAAGCACCAAACAGAAGATTGCCACAATATAGGTACTCAATCAAAGTTACAACTTGCATAGTAAATGGAGTAATGTGTAATACAATTTAAAAAATATATACTTATTGGCTATCACGACTGTATTCATCTTACGCAGCCATGAGATACTACGTCTTTCTAGGTTTCTTTTTACTTTTTTTTCGTCTTTCCATGTGTTAGTTAATACTGTCATTTAGTCCTCTCATAATTCATTTTTATTTGATGATGATAATCAGTAGCACTTCTCGGCCCTTTTCTACGAACCAGGGACCCCAACATTCGTAACTATCCACTCAAGAAACTTTCAGTATATGTTAACAGAGCCACACCTCAAAGGCCTCGACGGATTAATTTTTGGTTTAGTGTCTACCACCTAGAGAATGGCAAAAACATAACAACGAACCAAACGCATTCCTGGTTGCAGACTTAGGTCACGGTTAGAGAATATGGGCCTCATTCTGAGAAACTTGATGTCATTTCTATTCGAATTTTTACTTCTTGAGATGGATCCCGTTCCTCATTCACCCAAGTACCTGGTGCACCCCCGATAAACCTATTGAGATTGGGACGGTTGTGTTGGATACTCCACCTCTTAGTTGGCCGTTGGGTGTAATCGTCCAGAAGTATCCAGGCGTTGATAATGTGGTTCGTGTTGCGTTAGTCAAAATGAAATCAGGTATCTTTAAACGACCTGTGGTAAAGTTATACCCTTAACCAACGCAATAATATATATATATATATATATATATATATAGATATATATATACGCTTATTTATTTATTTAATAAAAATTGCACTCTAGTTAGGTTAAGAATTTTATCATTATCTCCCTTCTTTTTGGAATAATCCAAAAATATGTTCCCGTTGTTCATACAATAAAAATAAGTATTTCACTATATAATTTAATGTCCTCTTAATTTAATCTAACTAAAATAATCGTTATCTAAATTTAACAAACCAAACCTAATAACCTAACCTAACCAAACCTAATAACCTAACCTAACCTCATATATTGCCTATGAAATGAAAAATATACAGTGCATTTTTCGAAACTTTAAAGTGTAATATCACTTTTTAAACGTAAATTATCTTTCACTTTGTTATTAGCACATTCAATAATATAGTGAATAATCATTTTCGTTGTATATGCAATGGGATCATTATCTTGGATTTAGCCAATAATTATTTTATCATTTTTCTGTCATGTCAATCGCGATGTTTGTTCATGCTCTTGTAGGTAATGCGAAAATGTCTCTTCAATTTATATTATACATGAGGTTTGATTTTAAAATTAGCGAAAATACAATTCACAACATGATGGCGAAGTTTTCAATATATATTATAAAACAAAAGGAATGCGATGCGTAAATTTTCTGCAGATGTTTTTGAATTTAGAATGCGAAGTGAACCGAAGTGTTGTCGTTCCAAACCATCTAGTCAGGGTGTAGTCACTCCGGATGGCCACAGATCGAACAAACATTGCAATTGACATGACAGAAAAATGATTATTTGCACAAACAGTACCTACTTATATTGCGTGAACATTTTTCGCGTGTGTACTATGTATATGTACGTATCGTGTGTCTTGAAATTTTAAAAATTAGGGTAGCTTCGAGAACAGTGACATATGATGGCGTGATAATAAAAATTAAGGCCTATGTATTCTTGGTATCAGAAATTGTCTGCCATGAAAAGAAAAAGAAACAGAACCATGCAAGTATGGGTATAGGCAGGGATAATGATGATAATTATAAATCCATGATAAATAACTGTTATAAAAACTTTTAAAGCTTAAAGCTCGGTTGCACAAAGACCAAAAAATAAAATAATATTACCAAACCTAATTAAGATAAATTTATTTATGATTTTTTTTTTAGTATTATTATTTAATAACGCCCTTTAGAACATTTATAAAAAGAAACAAAGTAAAATAATATATTTCAAGAACAATATACAATTACCTCTTTTTCTTATTTTTATTCTTTTAGTAGATCTGTATCTGTGCCACAGAAAACTACGCCTACTGGGATGATGAGGTCCAGCTACATCTTTTCGATGGTCTTCCCGGTAAGCATCGTCTAGAGGGGATTTTCTTCAAGAAAATAGGATACGTTCAAACATTATAAAGCAATGATAATATAAACAAAAATGTAAGAAAGTTTAAAAAAAAGTTTAAACACTGCACGTTAATGCCACGTACGTGGACTTCTCCAAAATCAGTAGCACATTTGTATTGAAATTAGTGTCAAATGTGCATTAAATGAATGGACACTTCAAACAAAATGTTTAGAAATTGTTACACAGATCCCGATATATTCCGTAATCTCATGTACTATCTGAACCAGACATTTTCGTTAACATAAAATACTAGTTGTAAACCCAGGACATAATAATAATTAATAACGACCCTTGCGTGTAACCTGGCCGCGCGCTGATTGACGTGTCACATTCGGGCCCCGGGCCTTATTAGCGTCTAGTCATCATCACCGCTGTTGTTGTAATTCCAGTGAGTTACGTACAGACAGATATTTTAAAGTAAGATAGTTTATGAAGTAAAATTATTAACGAGAATTTTTTCAATTCGATGTCGAGAATAATTTTCATTGATTGGTTTTTAGAAACCTGGATGATTATATTCAAGAATTTTCATCCCCTGATCCCTATTACGAGCCATTTATAAGACAGACAAAAGATTCTCCATCTTAGTTGTGGCCTTTCTAAGTTGCTGCACACTGCACTTGTATTTAGCCATGTTGGAAAACTTTGTCGATTTCCGTTTGTTCCCCTCCAAAGTAGTTGGTAGTTCAACCACCAAAGAATTCAGGCTTTAATAATTTTATATGACGTTTAAAATTATAAAATCGCGAAAAGTATATTGCAACCATTCTAAACAACACTGCTTGATAATGACTGTTAATAAAAATTCTATAAAATAGGTAGATATTAAGAAAAACTAAAAATAATGTTTAGCACATTTCTATCGCGATTAAATCCGGGTTGTTTGACAGGAAACAACGCATTATTTTGAACAAAAATTATTATCAGATTCTGCCCCGGAAAAAACACTTTCAATCATTTAGCGATTTATTTCGTAGGTAAAAACGGTGAACAAAGTAACCTAAGTTGAACAATAAGCGCCATTCTCCAGAAGACCAGAATATTTTTGACAGTTTTTGTAGTCATATTATTCCCAATGATGGATGTCAGCTTCTTCAGTCTGACTTCAGTCTGAAATAAGCTGAACGACGTGACGAAACAAATTTTAAGCTGGAAAAATTAATTTTGTTCATTTTCTCGTCAAAGTTTTGTCAATTTTTCGTCAAATCTGTTATGTTTACTATAAACTCAGGTAAAAAATATTTTAGAAAGTAATGAGTTATATACCTAAAGTAATAGGAAAAAAGGTGGAAGGTGAGAAAAATTTTTGTAAAAAAAAATTTTGTATATTAATTTTATTTTATTTATGTATAACACCAAGTTGCGTGAAAGTTACTGTAGAGTAGCTGTCTCGTAGCATCATCAAATTGAATGATTGATTGGATTAAAATAGGTTTAATAATGCCTTGACAATACCACCTGTCGATTCCAGAAAAACCGTTTTGAGCATTGGTCAACGTGAAAGCGAAGTAATTAAAAGTATTATCACGGGACGTGGCGTAAGGAGGCAAATGAGAAAAGTGGAAATAAATTTAATAATAAATCAATTTAAATTTTGTTTAATTTGTAACCAATTCATCAAGATCATTTCTGATAAACTCCGTTCAATGTTCGCTCGTAGAAACTATTCGCGCCCGTTTCCTTTATTCACTTGCGCTGGTCACTTATTTATATCGCGTGTTGTATTATCACGAATCACTGAGCACACTGGTTTTTTAGGTATATCATAGAGATGTCACCTTGTTAACGTCATAAACTGAATTTTCTGAGCCCGTATCGCATAACTTTTCATATGGCAAAATTTCACTCAAAAAGTTTATTCTAGAGGTAACGAGAAATATGTCTAACGTTCCAGATTATCCTACATAGTATGTTTCTATGAAATTGAAAGGCGTAGAATTCTCTAAAGAGATGAATGTGGTCAAGGATGTATGACCCTGCAATTCCGGTTGACTGAGCGCCATCGCGTGACATCGTTGTTTATTTCAGCACTCAGTAGGTACCTACTCAATGTCGCAGTATAATTAAAAAGTTTAATTTTTCACCTACATATGAGAAATTCTAATTCTCTCAAAATTCGAGTTGTAAATATAAAATTTCAATACAACTCACGTTTAGATTAATTTGTTCATTTTTTTATCCAATTTAATGATCATCATGAAAAATCTCCACAACATCCAAATCCGTCAATCATTTAAATACACGTTTAAAATTTCTCAAATATCCCAAAATTATTATGTAAGTTATAAAATTTCTATGATCATAAAAATTTATGTATATTCAGAATATTATATTTTACAATATTTTAGAAAATCGTAATAAAACTTTGAAATTTCTTCACAGCGGAGTTGAATTTATACCACTTTATTTTAGATTTTAGAATCAGAATGTTTTTATTTATGAAAAGCTAAAATAGAAGCACAAATATGGCACAAAGAAGGCACTTAAAACAAAACGTAAAAAAATGAGCGAGAGATTTATTAAAATTATTTGCATATTTCTACGAAGCTTAAGTTTGTCGACTGCCGAATTAATTATACTACAGCCCCTCAATTGCAAAATCCTACAATATTTTAACAGGGTATTTTCCTTAAATTTATTTTGTGAAAAATATGCACATTAAATAATGTACTATCTAAAATTTAAGATTATTATGATGTGCCGTCAATTTGTTATCTTTTAAATAATTATTCCTTTATTTTTATTAAAAATGTCAGTACAACGAGAATTTTTACCGATCAATTGCTGAGTACATTTGCCAAAAAATTTTCCTTGCTATTTTTAACAGCATATGTAAGCCATGTTTTCACAAACATAGAAGCAACGTGAAGTAAACTGAATTTAAAAATACGACCTTTTTTGATCTAACAATGAATGACGGATGTGGAATTATAAACGAAAAATAAAACAAACCAAAACAACATTTTTCAATGCAAAATATAATTTAAAATACGAAGCAAGATTTGACTGATTCAATTTGATATTTGGTTGTCGCAATAATTTCCAGCACAAATTGCCTTGTGCCGGGGCGGCACAATTCGATAGTATTTTTGCAAGTTACGCGCTTCGAAATCGCAAAATAACAATTTTCACAAATACCCACGGAATATTGAAAAATATTATTTTATTAGAAATGGTAAAAAATTCAAAAAGGTTAAAAAACCAATTGTACGAAGTACGTATTATATTGCCTTGAAACTCAATTTATTATTTTATAACTTCTTCAATAACTGCAAAATGAATGTGTTAAAATTATTTATATTAATAGCAAGAAAAACTTTGTATAAACCACTATTTAGTGAACTATGAACATGTCTCAGGGCCAATGGTCCCATAATAATAATATAAGTTGCATGCGGATGAAGGAATCATTGACAGTGCAATATTGAAGCAAAAAAAATAGTTCGATAGTGGTTTAAACAACGATTTTTCTTATTAATTAAAAGTTAATGTTTAACTGTTGAACACGTAGTCAGCAGGGCGTATGATGCTTGGATAGACCTGAGCTTAGACAGAACGTTCATTACCTCAAATAAATAGTTGTCTTTGAGAGTCAAAACTAGAGAGAAGCGAGAAAAACAAATATAACCGGGGAAGCGATAAACTCCAGGGGTCACAAGTCCAAGAGTGTTGATGAATTAATGACTTATTTTTATATATACATAGACATTCTCCTTCCTTCATTTTACATGTAACTATTGACACATATAGCCTCTAAGGTGGGAAATGGCTCGCAGTGCACCTCCATAAGTCTCTGTCTTGGGTGATTCACAGCTGACTCCAGAGGCATGCCGGACAATCGTCCAACAACCGACAGCCATATTCCTATGGCTTGTCAGATAATCGACTGTGGATGGGCGACTCGAGTTAATTTACTCGAGTAACTCGAACCATTTGAGAACTGCTCAACTGCTCGAGTTGCCGTAGCAGCAACTATTTGGATTTATGATTGAAACTGATTATTTCTGCGAATAAAGGTTTTGTTTCTATGCGGTAATATTTTTCTGTACATTTGGTGTATCAAATATCATAAAGCAGATCTTTTATTGATTACCGCGAAAAAATATGCTGAGCGTAAACTCAAAGGTTAATAAAAACACAATGTAACAATGTAATTTTAGTCAGTAAGCACGGCCTCTATTGCCTTGATATGTCTCGTTTCTCATTCATTATTTATCTTAATTGAGATGTTGAGGAAGCGTGAAATATAATAACTTACACAAAAATTAATAATACATGCGATGTGCCGTTTCATAAACACTTTGGTAAAAACGATATCTCGCCTCGCCGTGAATCGTAAAGACAGAACGGGCGCGGGGTAAGATGTCGGTCGGGGGAGATTTGTATCGAAAGTTTGTGCGTCTGCCAAAGTTGCCCCGCTGTGCCGTGAATTTTATTCGCATCATCATCATTAGGAAGTTTTATCAGCCATCTCGCAACTCAATCCCGGAGCTTAGGGGCGCGCGCTTAACCCGGCAATATAAACACGTATGAATGGTAACAATTTCCACACAAAATGCACTGAATGTTAACTATATGACAATATTAAATTGCTCGATGGCCTGGTGGTGGTCAGTGATGATTCATGATCCAGCAGCCGGGAGTTCAAGCCTCGTTCCAGGGAGCATATCCAGAAGAGAGTCTATTATCACAAAATATGCATTTAGCTTAGATAAGATATGTATATAGATGTCTAATTGAGAGGAAACTATTTTTGTATGGGAAAATAGGTATGCAAGACTTTTTTTATTTAAGAAAATAACACGTGAAAATAGGTATGCAAGTGTTCATAGGGTTTACTATCTATCGTACTAGCTTATGTGTTCACTTTTCATAATGTTCACCAATTCCATCCATGATTGACTAGCATATTTATCAAATTTTTGACGTCGTATATGGACTTTAAATATGGAAGTGCAAAAGACTTCTATACCGACTTTCCCATATGAAAAATTGTTTAGTCTTTTTGCATCTGCAAATCTGTTACATTGCAAAGGAGGGTTTTGAACGTATTTTTTTATTGATGAACCTTTTTATCTCAATTTCTTAACTACATATAACTTAAAATAAAGCTTTAAAATATCCAATAATTGTATAGAATTTCAGAGAAAAAGTTTGATTAATAAAAAATTATGATATAAGCTCTCTCTTGCATGCAAAGTAACAGAATTGCAGATAGAGTACTTTACGTAGGATATATTGGTATGATATGGTCACCAAAATCCATGATATCGTCTTAACAGGCCATAGAAAGACGATCGAAGAGATTTCTGATATTGAATGAATGCTTTGTGTGTGCATTTATTTATTTTCAAAACGAGTATAAACAAGTAGATAACTTAATAATCAAAAAAATTGGAGACATGCCTTTATACACTTATTTAACAGATATTCGTTATCGATTTTTTGACATCACCTATGCAATATTCAGTAAACACATCGTTTTAAGGTTAAAAAAAATCGAACCGCATATTCTTCGTCTGTTTCTGCGGCTCTTGCTTGTGAGTGACATGATTATCAATTCCAACCAAAATAATGATCAAATCATTTCATAAATGATTTTATTATGTATAGTCATCCACCTTACGTCAATATTGAAAGTTTCATTGCTCTAGCTAGTCAAAAGGTTGGTGAAAAATCAATTTCAAGATTTCACCACAACAAACAACAGACAATGTGAGTTAAATGAAAGCATCTTAAAAAATATTTTTAAGAAAATTATAGAAACTCTCCTAAATAGCAAAAAACAAAAGAGAAAAAAATTGAGGTAGACAAACTAACATTCCTATTGCCGTCTAAGATTTACGAATACGAGGACTTCTAGGTAAATAAAAAAAATATAAATATTTTCTATGATGTAGTCTTAAATAAAATAATTCGTCTCTGAGTTTTCACATTTATTAAAAATAAACGGTGTTATCCGAAAAATTACTACGGTTGTTAGTGAAATTATCTAAAACTTTTTTAACGATTTTGTTGTATTAGTCCATCAATTTTTATTTTTATTTTTTTATTTTATAAACGAACAATTAAAAATTACACATTACAAATCTATTATGATATATAAAGAGGTAAAATTTGTATCTTTGGATGCAAGAGGTAATCTCCGATGGGTTTTTTACGAATGATGCTTTAATTAACGGTAAGAGATATTTAAATACTTTTTAAAGAGAAGTTGTAGAACTCAATTAGTTTTATAAAAAATGCGACGACATATATCTTTATGTTACACAAATTGATAAAATATGACAAAAAGTTACCAAAAATCTAGGCATGCGAAGTCGTGCGGGTAATTTTCTATACAAATCCACATTGTTTGACCGATTTGACTCAAATTTTTTGACTTTGGAAAACAATGAAACCTTTTATTCCTCTCACAAACTTATTTTTTGCAAAATTCTAAGCCCGGGAAATACCGGGTATGAATAGCTAGTTAATAATAATTTTACAGAAAAATTAAGGAAAACTATAGTTGGCAGAGTACAAAATAATAAAATCTAGTTTGTAGTACAAGCAAAACCGGACAGCGTATCCCAATAATTAATTCATTGCAGAACAACGATTAACTAAATGTAGGAAAAAGAAACTTCATGTTGGAAAAATAATATTGTCAACACAGAAACAAACATCCAAAGAATTGAACATCAACAAAAAAATGTAAATTGAAAATGTTAATTGAGATATTTGATCAAAGAAATGCTCGTATAACTAGTTAAAATAAAAGGAAAAAAAATGTAGAATTTTAATGTGCGGTGAAAAAAAAATTCAATTGATTCTTTTTTGGCAGACGCCCACAGCAGTTCTGTGTTTCTTTCAGTTGCTTGCGCACCCTCGTTCTAAAAATAAATGTGTAGAATAACTATGGAGATGACTAAAAAAATTGTCTCCGGGCTGAGATTCGTACCATGCTAAAAACTTGAAGTTTGCACTGAATCTACTGGAAAACATTTGATAGGAGTGGATGTGTACCTAATATTGAGTTTCTCTAAACGTTGGTAAAAAAGAACAAATTAGTTAATTGAGAAATTTAGTCGAACCCCCTAACGGGATACCGACAAAAATGAAAAACAGATTCATGAAAATGTCCACCTCAAGTGAAAGCGATCAATATATAAATAAAATAAATAAAATGTGTGAGTAAAGAGAAGACGTAAGCATGAAAAACATCCTTCACGTATAATTGTTTCTTTAAATAATAAAATACAGTATTTGTATTAATTATTTTATATACAAAAGATAAACACGCTTTCGATAATGGTAATTAATTATTATACTTACATACACACACTTTAAAGTTCTGTTACAGGCTCTCGACTTCACCTAACGACCCGATGAAAAACAAAGGTTATCGTTACGGGGCTGATTCAACTATTAGAATCTAATGTGTGGAGACAAAATCCATTGTGTTCCTAAAAATTTATACATATTCAAAAAATATTGTTAATAAATCCGTACACCCGTGAAATATCACGAAACATAATATTAAAATGGTGGTTTGCTTCGTATATTTTTGACGGGTCGCGGAAATGCGGCGATGGAAATGTTGAAAGCGTTCCGCGCTGGTATTTGCACGACCGAGGTTCGAGCCCTACTTTTAACCATGTAATTCCTAATTACGTTTTTTAGCCATGAATTAACGAATGAACGAAATCACGTGCGTTACAGGAAGTTATGGACAGACAGACAGATAACGAAATTATTATGTTTGATAAACTGGTCAAAGCCATGAGTTAAAAAAATTTAAACAATTTTCTAGCGTGTCCTAGTGAACAAGTTAGTAATCGGATAAATGTCATAATATTGCTTCAAAATATTATCAAAAAATAAGAAAAGTCTCATTTACCAGCAATGACATCTATAGATAAACTGTTTCATGGGCATGATTTTAAAAAATCCATACATGGAGTTAGCATAGTGGTTATAAAAAATAAATACAAGGTGGATAAAAAAAATATAAAATATTTAACTTCCGAAAATTTGATAGGTGTGTGGGCGATCTTGAATCGGTGGAATCGAAAACGTTTCATTGTGTAAAATGATCACTAAAGCCAGCCATATAATAGATTGTAAGTCCCATAAACACCTGAAACAGATATCCTTTCCTACTTTCCTATGGAAATGGCTTCGTCTTTGTAAGACATTTATTTATAATTTATCTTAATCCAACCTATAACAATTTACATTTTAAACTGAAACAATTTTCGTAGAATATTTCAAACTAAGTTAGCGCTTATAATAAAAAATATCTGACTCAGCACTCATGTATCTTACTATGTTATTACACTAACGAATATTTTATTATTAAAAAAAATATATCTCCGTGAGGTTGCCTTTTTAGAATAAAGTTCTCTGATTTAAAGGTAATTAACAAAGGCAATAACAGACATTTAAAAAAAATAAAAAAATTCTGTTTGATTCATACAAACTGTCCAATTTTTAAAACAAAAACGTAGTCAATCGATAAAATAATGTCTCTGCTTACTCCCGTTGAAAATCGATGATGATTTCATCCCTTCTCTAATATTTGACAAAAACACATCGTTCTACGTAACTGAAGGAAATAAATAATTCATTTCAAAATTTAAAATCAACTGTCAAACTTTATGTTTTGAAGTGACTGTTAGCTCTTAAATGGCTGTAAAAAAGTTAGTTGAATGGGATTGGATTAACGTCGAGTTACCTGATGAGAACTTTACTTGGAGCGTACGTCACGTGGGGTAGGGACGCCGCCATTTTCAGTGAAGCCTGAAAATTCTACACCTAAACCGCACAGTGGTACATAAAATATTGCACGGTGAACTTTTTTTTAATACAATTCTTATTCTATTAAATATAAGATTGTGACGTCAAATAAGAGGTTATTTCAATAAAAGAAAATCGATTTTCAATATTCATTAGTTAGAACCTGATATGGTATTGGCAAAATTAACACGTCACATACCTATGTATGTAGTTACCACCCTATGTATGACGTAATAAATGTCACTCAATATAATTCTTTTTTATCTCAATGAAAGAGAATTTTATATAGATTGTCGGAATTTTATTTATTTTTAATATTAATTTCATACATACACATATAAACGTATCCATTTTTATATTTAATACAAATTTTATATTTCTTAACTGATCTTTTATTATATACTATATTTCTTAATTGACTCGCTAAACATTTGCTTTTTCGCCATAAAATGAGCTAATCGATCTCGCTAACGAAAAGAGTATAACATTTTTTTTTATTAATGTCTTATAAATACATCTTATAAATGCTGAAATAAATTTATCAAAATCTTGTTTGTGTATATAAAAAAAAACTTTTTGAAATTCGAAAATATAAGTAGGAATACATTAATCAAAAATTAATTAAATTAACAATATATTAAACCATTTACAAAGGTATGTGTAGAGGTGTTGTACATTGGTAGTTAAAAATTACATTTCTATTTGTCCTTTTTTATTTCAATCTGATTTTTTTTTACTTAATAGTAATTATTTGAAATTTTCTTGAGACGTCCATTTTAAATTACAAAAAATTACACTGTTTATTTTCACTACTTGTTATTTATGATGATTACAACCTACAGACAAACGTCTTTTTAGACGTTTTGTGGGACTAGATATTATAAAATATATAGAAAATAAATAGGAAAAAAAAAATTATTTCGTTGTTTGGATTTACTGGAATTAAAACTTTAGACATTTAGAGTGTGCCACGCGATCAGCGTGCGGCTTAGGCAACACGTTTAGATAGTTCAACCAAATTACACGGTCTTGATGGTGTTAAGTGTAAGGTAAGTGTTAGGTTGGACAACGCCATGTATTAAAACTGTATTTTATATAACAAATAGTGACATTATACAGTGTTATTATTTTTATATATAATTCATAAAATACTTTTTTTTTTTTTTAATCCTTGTTTACAAATAAAGGTACTTAATACTAATTTAACAATAAAATATAAGATAAATTACATATTTTTTTTGTTTTGTTTAATTTGTGGATTATGCCACTCTACTAGGCTACGCCTGTCCCAGAGTGGCGTTATAGAACACAATTATAATATTTTTTCGAATTCGTCAGTAGTATTTATTTTCATAAGGTAGTAATTATGTATCTACAAAGTATCAAGTGGAATGTTAGTGAAAAATAGTCTTTGTAAGTTTCAGATCGTAAAGGATTTTCATCTGCTCTGTAGAAACCGCTGTGTACACAAAAATGTATAAATGTGGGAAAAAAATTTCCCACCACAAAAGCCATAAGACGCGCAGAAACAACAGCCAAGAATGGTGAGGAAATCCTCGATCACGAGGCCCGGCAACAACAAAATTATATATTTCTATACAAAAGAAAATAAGTATTGAGAAAACATAGAAATGAGAGGAAATATATTTAAAAGATATATTTTTATCAAATTATTTTTTTTAAATTAATTAATTTAAAAAATTTCATAAAAATGATACATTTGTTTATAAATAATATTTACTAAAATGTGTGAGTATCCGAATTATGATTGAATTGTTTGAAAATACATAAAGAAAATTACCGGAATCAGCATTCGTTTCGCCCCATTAACTTGCGCGAAGTTTAGATTTTCTCGCAAAAAACAATGTTTATTGCTGCCATTTGCTATCACACGGCCCGCTGTGCTTTCCAGAAATACGACCTCCATTGACTGTGGGTAGTTCAGGGGTGGATTCAGTCAGGTTAGTTCCTTCGCCAGGGGTGGACGTGCTCGAACCGTTCCGCTTCCGTTTCCGTTCTATCGAGTGAGCGAGAGAGACAGTTACCGTTGGAACTCTTCACACCCAACAAGTGGAAATAATCAACTGTGTAGTTCTTTATAGATTGTGTGTGAACTTTTGTGCCCAGTTCTGGTAAAATTGTATTTATGTTTTGTAGATTAAGGAAGTGAAAAAAACTTGCTTTTCTTGAATTATTATAAGCCTTTTACGATTTAAACGCATTTACTCACACTTAAACGCTGCAACCCTATTAGGGTCATCCTATTTGCGCACACGTACGGCATATAACCAACACAAGTAAAATACAAAATAAATTGACATACCTTTCATTTATTTTAAAAACATAAACATTTGTAACAAAATCAAATCTATTTGCTTTCAAAAAGAATTTCAACGCAATATTCAAAACTTGATGAATGAAAAATTTTAAAGCCAAACGTTTTTGTGCGCATGTCCAAAAGAAATACCATGGTAAAATTATGTTTCTTTCTGGATGATTTTTAAGATTCCTGTAAATTCTATCTGACTATTTTTCTTTATAATTGTAAACCATAATCGTCTACCGTAAAACGCAATTTACTTCAAAAAGTATTTCGCCATCCTGTGACCCATTATGCAAAACAGTTACCGCAAGATCCCTGGATCGATTTTTTATTTAGAGTTGTATATCTTTTCTGGAAGAAAAATATTTAAAATCTTTTTCAAAGAAGCATAGTTTGGATACATTTGCACTTAAGTATTAAAGTAATACTTGTAATAATTGTCGATTCACTTTTACATTACAACTGATTAAGGTTTCAATGTTTTTAATTTTTGTTTTCTATTTTTTGCACACGCTATTAAGATCGGTTCTCATTGCGATGTCAGACAAAACAGATCTTCTATAAACCATCCCTTATTTTATTATATTTTTTATATTTCACAATAATGTCATGATTTTTTTTTAATTACTTTTTTAAGCTACTTTCCCTCAAATGTGTATTTGGTCATATCAGAGTCACAAGTGTTTGACTTCTTGAAACATCAAGGCTCGTATTATACTAATATTGATCTGGTGTGGCTACCACCAATAATTTTTTTGTGTCCTCATTTCACTTTCGGTCATAATATTATTTGGGCTTTATGTCTTATTGATTGGGTATTAATAGAAATTGCTGGATTCAATAATTTTTATACTAAGTTTTCAACTACTAGTAATAAAATTTATCATAAACTACTGAATATATAATCATTATAATTACATACTAATACATAAGCCTTTTTACTGTGACAATACTAGAACAAATGCTCACTACAACTCGCTAGTACCTAGAATACACAGGTTAGGTAACAATTATACAAACATAGCGGACATGTTTGGTTCTGGCCTGTCACAGTATAGGGGCGCGATACTGAGAGCGCTTCATTCCGCCATAATGTAAATTATATACACTTTCTTTTTTTTGTTTTTCTCTCTGTTTATATTATTTTTTCAAATAACTGTTATATACCTACATATGTAAAAGCCTATTTAGGCGTAAATGAATGAATAAATAAATAAATAAATAATAATTTAAGCATAAAATTGTAGATGACCACAAGAATGCACTTAAACTGAAGTAGGTATTCGTTAATTAAGATTTTTTACCAAAGCCTCATAGATACGAAGATATTTATATAGGAAATGTATATTAAAGTCTTTATAGGGTGGCCCAGGCTGAAGGCCTGTATGAGCGGGCTTTAACGATATCTCTACAACTCTACACAATGGAACGTTCACTAATACTACCTATAGAACATCCACGCATTATCAAATTTTTGAAAGCTGTATATATGTTCCAAATTTGTTTCCTTCATATACTTGAATGGACTATGCGAGAGACATATTTAGTCCTTAACAAGACATAGTTAGTATACATAGATTTTTCGTCTCTGGTAATGATACATCTAAAATTAGGTACTAATCAATATTCTTTTTGATGTACGTATAATATTCTTCCAAATTATTCAATGCGTGTACTATGCACAGTAATTAAGCCTGAAACTATTTTTTTTCTATTTTTACTGCATTTAAAGACCAATAAACAATATTTTTGTATGTATGTTCTGAGAACACAATTACTGGGTTCCAGGTTCACGGAGGGATATTTATTCATTCAAATTAATCACAGAAGGCTTACATAAATGAAGTTATTTATATGAGAAATGTGAATGGAAGCCTTTTTAGACTTTTTTAAGATGCCCTTGTTAAGACAATCATATAAAAAACTACAATGTGTGCAGTAAGTAATTTTTCTTATTATGTATCATAATTTAAATTTTTAATGTCATATTTTATACGATGGAATATGAGAAGGAAATTTTAATTTTAATAGATTATTGAGTTATCATACTTTAGGACTAAGCAAACAAATATTTTTATAAAGCTATTTTTAGATGACTCCTCATATGCATTATAAATACTCCTACATATACTTATAAAATTATGAAATTTCATTAATAGGCCATTAAAAATATTAAAGAAAACGTATTTTTTTAAATAAATTAATAATTCTTTCAAAATAACAAAACGGAAAAAATTTTTCCTCGAGTGGTATAAATTAACGACTCTTGAAGTCATTTTGTATGTGCCTGCTAGTGATAGCAGTCAATATTTGAATATTTTTACGTGGTACCTTTACTTTGTCTTCTGTTACTGATATTACTGATACATATATAAGTACAAAAACATATCTCGAAACTAAATATACTGATACATATATAAGTACAAAAACGTAGCTCGAAACTAAATATTTATTAAAATTTGAACATCTAAAAATAGCGTTGTCTCGAAATAACATGAATAATCAAGACGGTATTTTCTGCTTTCAAATTTTGTACAATTTTTTATTTATGTTATGATACTTTTTGATCTGGTAGAATTATATTTTTATTTTATTTTTTTAACAGCGACGTGAACACGGAATACGTTTCGCATCGATATTCATACAATTTTTATATAAGCATATATAATGAAAAAAAATCAAATTAAAGGTATATCTGATTATATTCCTTTTAAAATTACTTCATATTACTTATATTTTAATAGATCATAATATTCTGTCACATAAATATTTTATTTCGATTTTTTTTCCAAAATCGGGGTAAAAGTCAATAAATAAAAAATTAAATTAAAAGTCATCTTCAATGTACGCTCTGTACGCGTCTGCTGTCTTGCTAGTGTCTTGCTAGAATGGGGTTCGAATCACCGACAGCCAGATCACTAGGCGAGCGTCATGACTACTATACCAACTAACTACTCTAGTTAATAGTTCTTTATATATTTCTGCATTATAAAATGAAAATCTTTGACTTTCCATTCTAAGTCTAGGGGTAAATATATTTATGACAAATTAGACAGTATCGATATTATTTGATGTTATGCAATAAAATCATAACAAAATTTACGTGCAGTACCTACTCATGATGAATGTGGGCACAAGTATGAAATGAAAATTTTAAAATCTTTTCAAAACGTTAACAAAATATTATTTACAATATTAACTCTTAAAAGACTGCGCTAAAAATACCTTCGGGAACGGTGGTGTAACACAGTGTTACATGATTAAATATCGGCATAGTTTTTAATATGTGGTAAAAAAAATATTTTTTCAATAAGACAGATAAGTCTTTTTAAAGGTCCCTTGTTATAATTATGTAAGGTAAACATACAAATTTGCATTATTTTAGTAAATTATCATAAAATCATTGTGTATCGAATTTGCGTGCGCTCTCGCCGACGTATCATTACCAACTAAATTTAACGACACGTAAAGCTACAGATACACATGCTAATTATTGGCATGCCACTTAGTGGCATGCTCATAAATCAACCGGCGGTTGTATGGCTAGTGGCATGCTCGTTACTAGCAATGTGCGTACACACATGCCGCTAATAAGCAAGGCCTAGAGAAGGTCGATACTGCGCATGCTCACGTGCCACTAAATAAGCATGTGTATCAGATGCCTAACACGTGTTAGACAGTCCGTCTTTGTCTAACATGTGTTACGTGACTCTAACCTGCTTTTTCGATATTGTTTTCTCTTTCAATGAAACCCAAGCAACCGCCATCTCCGTCCTACATGAAATGTGTGGTATTTTCGTGCTCTTTTTTGCTCGATTTAACTGCGACGTGCAATATTCTGCTCTCTTTTATACACTGGCCGAAAATATGAGAGTAATAAATAAATATTTTTTAATTAAAAAATCCGTTAATTCGTAACAGTTTGATTGAGTCATTTTGGTGTGAAAATACCTATTCGATGATTACAAAAAATGTGACGTTTTAGTTTTCGTAAATAAGGTAGATATTTCATATTTTCTATGAAATGTAGACCTACGTTACACCACCGATACAGAGGAGTTAAAATAATACTTTGTTTAAAAGTAGATAACATTTTTTAACGATTTAACATACTGGTCTAATGATTACCAAAATGATATAGGTTTACTCAAATAATCGACATACTTATCTAACAAGCAAACAAGGGTAGTTTTAATTTGATTGAAAATAGCGATTACCGGTGGAAATTTTGTACGATAAAATTTTCAGAGCGCTTCTAAAAATAGCTGCCGCACGATAAAATCGGAAGTCAAATTCTGAGAATATTTCGGCAAGCCCGGAGATCGCAAAATCAATCATGCATGTCTACGTTTGACTTATAGCATTGTATGTTGCGAGCATCATTGAGGTCATTCTATTTCGTGAATATTGTAAATATTATATTGATGTCACTTTTGTTTAGCAATATTTTCAGCTTCAGAGCTATTTATATCAAGGTATGTATATAGACAGATGTCTCATAGATACGAAGCTATATTTTTATGTGGGAAAGTAGGTTTTAAAGTTTTTTAGGGTGTTCATGGGGTTTATGTGATCACCTTGCGCAATGAAACGTTCACCATTTCCACCCATGGTAGACTACCACGTCTATTTAATTATTGAAAGTTGTATATATGTTTAACCCAGGGCGTGCAGTGAGAACAAGTGGTATGACTTTTATTCAAGCATGTATTTGGAAAAAAATGAAATAAATAAATTTAATTATGAAATGTTAAAATCTGAATAATATGTTAATAACTGTATTAGCTGCTAAGTAAAAAGTTATGCTTCTTGCTCTCACTGCACGCTCCTGGCTTAACCTACACAACTCGTTTCTTATGTGAGTTGTTTTTTATTACCACCACGGCGGTAATAAAAATACGTCTAACATACGAAACAAGTTGTGTAGGTTAAAGATATATATATATATACAACTTTCAAAATGTTGATACATATGGTAGTCTATCATGGGTGGATATGATGAACGTTACATTATGTAAAGTGATTACTTAAGCCGTACGAACAGTCGTAAGCCCTATGAACACCAAAAACAAAACTTCCATACCTACTTTTCACATAAAAATATAGCTTCGCCTCTGTGAAACAACTATAATATATCTTGATTAATGATGTCCCCCTGAGGATAAAATCCAGTGTTGTGTTCTTGATAAATTTGGATATACTCAAAATATTCTGACTATTTATGTCGATTATTTTTTAATTTTTTTAGAACTGCGTCAGTTATAATTACATTTTATTACAACACAAATGTTTTCCTTATATTCCTCCATTATTTCCTCATAGATCCATTCAATTGTATCGAAGAAAAAACAAGTCTATTTGTTATTGATGTTTTTAACACAAATATAATTTAAAAATTATATTAGATATATTATTAACATTTTTTAAAAAACAACTCTATTTTATTTTTCCACTTTTCATTCTCCAATATAATTTTCTACTTTTTATTATTAATATAACCCGTCGTACAACTTTGAAAGTAAAAAAGCGCCATATTTTGGTGAACTTATTAATTAATTTTCGATATTAATTTTACTTTTGAAATTACCCAGCGTACAAAATCACCCCGGAAGGAAACTTGCGCCATCTTGTAGTGAGTTCATTACTAACTTATTTCCAATAAAAAACTTTGAATTGTTAATTGTGATAAATAATTTTTAATTAACAAGTGAATCTGATCTGATCTTAAACATAAATATTATTTTAAAAATACAGCAAAATTCTACAGCTAGGAAGTATTTAACATTAAATAATAATTAATCTTTTTAAACACAGCCAAAATATTTTTATTGTTAAGGTAAAAGACGAATGTGTCACAATTATTTTGAATTTGTATTATCGTTGTTTGACATTACAGTATATGTGTTAGTGTAAATTTGTGAATCTCAGCATGTATGTGTCGCATATGTTGACAGATTCGCGGACTGAAAGGAGGCGTGCGTGCGAGACGGCCATATGAAACATGCTCGGACAGACGATCGCGGAAAAACCGAATATTGCGTAACATTGTTGTTATATTTATTTAATAAATCTGACAACACCGAAGTTTCTTTTGGTAATCCCTGAGCCACACTTTACAAAGTTGAACAAGACTATTTTTTTTTACCAAAAAATATTCATATATCTACAAGAAAAACGTTTACATTTATATATGTACGTGTGTATAACATATCGAGAAATTGATTGTCAACGGCACCTATAAGCAGTTGAACTGTTGTGTTTAAACCACACACACACACACGCGCGCACCTAAACCAGTCTAATGACAACCTTTATTTGGACGATTTAGTTTTAAGTATTCCTTTGTGTTTTGGACGATAAAATTACGATTAAAATCAAGAAAATATATGAATATGGCGGACGACGAAAATAATGTTTAGCACGTTAGCAATTCAGAAAAAGTGTCAGTGCAATGAAATGTAAAATAACATGTGAAGTTTAAGGGAAGATTGTATAGATGCTCAGATGTATCAGATGTATCAATCATCTTCTAGGATAACAAGAACGCACAGGATGAAAGTGGATGAGGCAGAAGTTGGGTGCTTGAACAGAAGATTTCTGCTTTGATGAGCAAAAACCTTAGAATGCCTCATCTGATTGCAGTAAGCTAACTTATGTTAGCTCACTGCTTATGTAAGCACATTTGTGTTAGCTCACTGCAATCAGATTAAACATTATAATACATATTATAACATTTCTTAACTTTTTTTAAATATTATCACTGATTTTTATCCCATCCCAATTCCATTAAGAAGGCTAAGGTCTTTTTCCATCGACTATAACATGGTAAAAGGGGAGATTAAGTTTATCTTTATATTTGAAAAAAATACAAATGAAATAGGTGCATCGTTAGTTTTGAGAAACTCTAAAGATAAATGGTTCATTAAAAGTCAATTCCTGATCGATATAACGTGCACGTTAATTTTTTTGGTAATCGTAGAACTATCACAATAAACTGTTTGCGTGCCATTTGCACTTTATATGGAGAATGTCATTTCACGAACGTTCGGGTATGATATTGTGTATTCTAAACCCGTCTAGTGGTTTCTAATATTTTTTAATCATTCCTGACCCACGTGTATTATATGTGGTTCTTATTGATTACGGATTCATTTTATTTTATTTTATTTTTTAACAAACAAATCGTCAACAGGTCATTAATAACCCTAATAGATGGTTCTAAGGTTAAAGTAAGAACATTTTGTGAACTTTTTGAATGTTACATGATTACACAATACACTTATACGATAAATTGATAATCCATAAGGTTTATACAATACATAATACACTTTTTATGATAAATAAAAAATACATAATGCCTTAATCATAAAATAAATTGTTAATAATATTTATAAAAAATAGATAAATCTAATAAGTTATTGATAAGCAAGTTTTTACATAATACACAATACATTATTTATAAATAAATAATAAATTAAGAGTAAAAAATGTTTTAGTGATAAAAAATTGTAAATAATATTCAGTTTAATATAAAGACCATCACAAATTGAGGAATCATTTATAGATAAACAAATCGTCGTAATCGTAGAACAATGTGATTTTTGTCAAGTTTGCAGGAGAGCAGTTTGAGTTTTATTTACATAAAGACACTTTATGTCATAGCTCGATAACTACAAAAGATTTTCCTTTGAAATTTATGTTAGTTATTTAAAGTTGATACCTTTCAAACCTCAAACATAGTCAGCGTAGTATAACGACATTTTACACATGCTGCATTGTTCTACGATCGCAAATCAGAACCGTCGTTATGCCGACTTCGTATAACGACGGTTAACTTAATGATAAAAAATACACTTTTTATATACCATTAGATGGCTTCTTTTTTCCACTTTTTAACGATCCAAAAAAGTCAATACATAATTTTTTGCGCATCCGTCATTGTTCTACGATCATGATGAAATTTATGGCGAGTGCACAGATTCCAAGGTCAACACCTTGCGTCTATGTTGAGTTTGTATTACATGCTCAAGTGAACGTCAACCAAGTTTACCAAAATTTATCTTTTATTAAAAACTAGCTGTGCCCGCGCGGCTTCGCACACGTAAATACTTCGCACACGTAAGTACACCTTTTGGATCGTCATAGAACTTTCGCGAACCTTCTAGAACATTTTCCTTCCAGAACTTTCAAGAAATTTATCGAATGTACAGGAACCTTCTAGACACAACGACACATTCCGCCACTTAGTTTAGAACCTTAAAGAACTTTCGGTAATTTTCTAGAACCTTCTCCTTCCAGAACTTTCTAGAGCAGGTTTTTCCGGAACCTTCTAGACTCACGACACAGTCGGCGCGCCTATTTTGAAACAATGTGAAGTACTTGCGGCCTTCCAATAACAAAACAATGTGCTAGAAAGCCCATTTTCGTCACCCACTCCCACCCACGCACAGCCACCCTCACCAAACTCGCATATAATTATTACAATATATAATTATTTACAATTAAGATCTCTTTACAATATAGATTTAAATTATTATTAACATACAATAAATAAAATCCCATTCCAATCGAAGTAGTATTGCTTATTATAATTAAATATTTAATGGATTCGTTAATTCGAGTTTGTTTATAAACAACACTAAAGATATGGATTTCTTTACCCCTTGCGTGATATTTGGCAGAATGGAAAACTACGTAAGCCGCTGATCGTGACGGTTTGCGATTTAATCTTGATTTGAAGGGAAATTAGTTTGTTATAATTATTGGTACATTTGTTCGCAGTTTTTTATTCACAAAAGTGTACAATTAGGCTATTTGAAGCGAGAACATATCGGGGCGTATAAATACTAATTTCACAAACAACTCAAAATTAAAAATAATGTTTTTAACAGTTTTTCGATAACGTGTTTTTCAGGCGGGACTTTACAAAAAGCAAGTATTCAGAAACAATGAAAAAAATTAGCTAGTTTATTTATATGAAGTATACATTATTATGTTATATATTTTATATTATTGAAAAAAAAAGTTAATTAATAAATAATAATAAAAGGGAAAGTCTCCAGCACTTCACTTCAAATGCGTCAAGCTTTGTCCATGTAAATGTCCATATTTTTACTTCCTTTCTTTTAACTCGTAGCGTCTGCGGTTTTTTGTCTGCCGGAAAAACTTTTGATCGATTTTAAACTCTTTTCCCGTAATCCAATCGAGCTGAAACTTTGCAGGCAGACTCGTGGCGATGATAAAAATGATCTAACAAGTTTTCGTTTAATTTTTTTAAATAATTATAGTAAAATTTTGGATTTTTTAACTTTACTAGACACATTTTTTTGGTTTCATTGTATTATCATCTCCGTATAAATTGTCAAAGTACTTAGTACTTCAACCTCACGTTTATTTAGGAAGAAGAACAAACTCTATTCACAAACTAAATGTTCTGTGACGCACATTTTCTCAATCTTCCGAGAGACTTTTACAGTAACTACTCCCATTACGTTCGCCTATATTATGTGCGCTCTTATACCTAACTGATGGTCACTAGGGTGTGTTGCGTACAGTAAGCAAAGAACTGAAACTCATGAATAGGACTAGAATTTTTCTCGGAAAAAGACAACACGAAATAAAGGTTTACATTTTTTCTGGTAAAAGAAAATGCTCTCTAATGTCAAAACTCTAAGGGAGCAAACATTAAAGCACAGGTTAATATGGAAAAGAGGATTATATTATACAAACTTTTTGTTTTCGAATTAAATTGCCGAAAAAATAATTCGCGTCCTAGAAAAAAACGAGACATCATTCGACATTATAGTGATGTACCCTTTTTAATCAAAATTCTTGGAATATTTATTTTTATCTAACCGACAGACTTTTCAATTTTTTAAGTTATCAAGAGGATACCAAAAAAAATATTTATATTTTTTGCAATGCCATCTCTGCATATTTTGATGTGCCAATAAATGACGTCATTATAAAACAGAATGCAGTTGACAGCAGCGTAATTTATTGGCACATTTCATACTTTAGAATTTAATTTTTAAATAATAATCAAGGGGTTTCTATTAAAAAAATAATTTTTTATTTAGTGAGTAAAGCCTCAAAATAGAGGAATAAATAGAATGTACTGTTTAAAATCATATCTTTACATAAATAAAAAGCGTTTTAAAATCAACAATAAACGTCAAAATTTCTTACAAATTTAAAAGATTATAACTTTATTGATATTGAATATTTCTTAATTTTCTTGTACGGATTCTTGGTAATGAAGTATACTTTATACGTATAAAAAACATATTATGCCTGCATATAAATATTAATTAAAATTTTGCGCCGCCTAGGACAATAAAAACAATTTTTTGGCCGCCGCCTCTCGATTAATGCTTATATTTTCTAAATTATTGTAAATAATGTTTAGATTATTTCTTTTATATAAGAAAAAAGATTTTATCCAAGTTATTGCCCTAAAAGAATTGCAGTCTAGAATGTAAATTCTGATATAAATGAATACTAAAAACCAACATTTTCGTGAAAAAACGCCGAAATATGCATTTGCAGTGAATGTCCAGTGCAGCCTTAAGTAGTCACAATAACAAAATATCGCGTTATCAATCCAAAATGAAAAAAAATTACTTTTTATATTAACACACATTACAATATGAATAGACTCGCCGTTTCTGTTAATCCAGATCTCTTATCTCTAATTATTACCTGTTTAATCATGATTGTTACAGAGTCTTAAATATTGTCATAATAAGGTTTTAAAATAGGTCAATTTTGACGAAAACGTTAAATGGTGTAGATATACCTTGTTGTTTCAAAGGAGCGATAATTTTGTAGATATGTTTTGATATACAAATATGCGTTTAAACGAATGTATGATTTCTAGACCAAAACGATATGGAAGATTCTCACATTCGACAGGTGACAATTGACTTGTATGCCTTTCGGTTTCATTTTGCCAAATTATTTTCTAAACGCATATTGGAAAAAAGCTACCGAATGCGAATAAGGTAAAAGATAAGAAAAATTTTGGGGAGCATAAAATAATTTTAGTAAAAATGAATATTCTTATATTAATATAAATTATATTGGAGGCTTAGCGCAAGAGCGCACTGATATAGGAATTTCTGCTTTTCAGAATAACAGATTGACTAATTAATTTAATAGCTGGACCACCACCAAATGCCCGTCCAATACAGGCTCTTTCCGCTCGATGATGCTTAACGCGACAATTGTATAGTTAAGTTGTTGCATAAATCATTTCTGTATTGTAAAATATTTCAACCTACGTAAATAGGTACCTAATAAACCATTGTAAAATAACTACATTTTCTGATGTTAGCACTCTTTAAAATACCCTTATTTAAGTGTATCCTTTGAATCCTTTTCATACCGAGCCTTTGCTAATGTAATTTTCAAGAGTGCCTTCTTTCCATGGTTAAAAAAATATGTAATGGGCAAGGAGATCAAACGAATGTCGCAGCTGTGTCGGCGGAAAAATCTCAATGACAAAGTCAAATTTCGAGAAGGTACTTCAAATCAATTTAGCAACCTACATATTATATTATGTTACGCAATAGTACATCATATCCCAGAAAAATATGAAAATAACAAAAGTCGTTTGAGTGTATACTTACTACTTGTATTACATTAATCTTTATCAAATAAACTTTTATGCATATTATAAAATAGTCATTTAATATTTTTATTTTATTTTATATTTTACCGAGCATCAATAATTTGAAGATATATCGTACCTACACGAAAATACATCAGATCCCTTACAAATATATTATAGAGATTATTCACGATGATCATTAAATAATATTTGTTCACTGCTAAAGTTTCGAAAGAAAAAGAATCTCAACAATCAGAATGAGAAGAAGTAGTGAAAAAATTAATATTGTAACGAAATAGTAAACTTTATATTTATAATTTCTGTACACATGTTTGGTGCTATTCCTGGTACTTTTAATAATTTGCTACTTGTAATTTATATTGTTTAATGTATGTTCTTTTTAATTTTATGATATATTTTTTTATGTAAAAGCCTATACGCATTGCTGCTCGTTACCTACTCTACATTTTTAATTTTTATACTCATGATTTGGTGCTATTCCTGAAACTTTTAATGTATGTGCTTTTTGAAATTTATTTTATACTCTTTATGTAAAAGCCTAATGGGCGTAAACAAATAAATAAATAAATAAATAAAAACAGATAACGTACAGAATCTCTCGTAATATGTCAATGACAACATGGAAAGATTAACAAGGAAGCCTCCAGCATCTTCTAGCACTCTCGTACTATCGAGAGATGCCTGGAACAATTTAGACAACAGCGACAAGAACCTTATTCTAAACACTAGAAAGGAATATAATTATCTAGTAGATTTGAAAGGATAGCAGCTGGGCAATGGAGTTTGTTTTGACATCTCGACCGGTGCGAAGTGAGTCGCGAGACGACGGCGGTATTCCCAGTGGTGGAACTTCGAAGCGACAGATATCGAGCGAAATAATCGAGCGAGTTCTTACTTAAATGGCGAAATAAATAATATGAAATGTCCTAGCGAATTTTTAATAAAGTATTCATGGACGAGTGATAGCTTACGAAATAATAAGATTTAAATAGTGTGATATTTTAATTTGTGTTAAGCGACTTTGCCCATTTAATTAATCACTTATTAAAAAAACGCTTATTAATTTCCAGTGTTTTCATTTGTCTCCCAAAGCCACGACCGGTGACAATATATAAATATTATTTTACTCGCGTAGAGGTAACAAAGTAATTATTATTTGATGATCATCTATCGTGGATGTTTGATCCTTGAACGGACCTTGGAGGAGATGATTCTCCTACATCACAATGATCCTTAGTTCAGGTCTCAACAGTAGTATTGTACTACTCTGGGGTCACACTTGCTCACAAAATAATTCACTGTCTCATATTTTTCTCGGATCTGAAGATGTGTCTTAAGCTTAAGGTTAGAAAATAACGTAGATGTTTCTCCTTTAAAGCCTTTGTTAGTTCTGCTAAATTAAATAAAGTTTTAAAGGCGCTATATGGCTCCCTCCAAGGTTACATAAATAATTATTATTCGAGAGCTATCCGCTAGATGGTATTTAAATAGTGGATAATTAAATTGTTTTGACAATACGATATGAATTATGTATATTTAAAAAAAAGAGTTACACCATAATATGCCTGTGATGTTTTTACTGACATGTATACGCTAAAATAATAAAGCATTTAAATAAAACTGAGGATTTACATAACTGGTTGACATAAATAAAGTTAAGAATGTTCTTAGGTCTTCATGACCACTAAGAATCTTCTGATTTGGGTTTTCTAGGGTATTATGCCGTGTTATTACGACCTTTCTGTCCGACGTTTTGGATCCCATTGCATGGTCCACTATCATCAAAAATCTAATCTAGCAAGGGATAATGGACCCTACAATAGGATTCGAAACGTCGACCAGAAAGGTCGTAATAACACGGCAAAATACCCCAGGAGACCCAAACCAGAAGAAAAATAAAGTTGTATTTTAAAAATTCAGTTATCAATAAAAAGCAAAATAAATTATGTAAGAATGTACAATTATGTCAAAGTAACTTTCCCGAGTGTTAGTTTCAAAGGATCTTTTCTGAATTACATTTTATTATTCGCGTAAAAACAGGTTTCTTACATAGTATTATAATTTTTTAAGAGTCAAGAAAACTTTTGTATCAAAGCAGCTTTTTAACGTTTATTATAATGTTTGATGCTTTTATTTATTTAGTCGTTTGGTAAGTAGCAGGAGCACGCAGTATTAACTACAAATACATCAAGGTTTGGTATTTATTTTATATTATATACGGTTTCGCCTAAGGTTCAGAAAAACGCCAAAAAAATTATGCCCGCAAGAAAAAAAAGCAAAATAAAATTAAATCATCACAAATTACTTTCTCGAGGTGAATCTCAACACATTTCAATACATTTTTACGTGTTGGTACTTTAAAATTCTGCGAAAACAATCAAATACAATTTGTTATATTTTTTGACAGATATTTGCGGGCTGCATAGCTCGTGATGGAAATGGCGTTGCGAGCTGAAAGTAGTTGCGTTGATCTTGAAAATTTTCATGTTACTACTAATTTTATCAGATGATACCGAGTAATTTTATTTCACTTTCAAGATGCATGGACCCATAAAAAGCTTTTTGTATCATTAAACGAGTACACAAGCACTTCGGAAATAGATCACCGTTTGTATTAGCGTAAAAAATTTGGGAAATGGAGAGCGGAAGGAAACAAAACATCCATTGACGAGACTTCTGGAGTGTTAGGCGCGCTGTTTGACAAAGCAAACACAGGAAGTGCGCCAGCATCCAGGAACGGGAATTGAAAGGCACGCACGGAAGCAAAAAGGAAGCAACAACAATAAGCTTACGTCAAACCCATCCGCATTCTGTTATTTTTGTTAGTCGAGCGCGTCTGTCTGCGCTCGAACATTCGCGCTGAATCTAAATATTCCGACACGGCCGAAACATGTTTTTTTAACACACGTTGGTAAAGTATCCGTCCTCCTTTATTGCGCAGTTTAACCCCGGTGTGACGAATGTCTGTCATTTTTTTACGAATTAGCCATTTTGTATCTGCTTTATTGCTGAAGAATTTTGAAACATCCTTACATTTTATATGCTTTTATCCTGCGTTAATAGTAAAAATGAATGATATATATATAAAGGGTTATTTGGAAAACATTAATAACCTCGCAGGACTGCATTATGGCTTTGATTATGAGTCGAAATTGTTCAAGCTATTGTGATCCCATATCAATAGTTAAGGAGATATGCGACATCAAAGTGTGCATTTTTTTTTCAAAATTTCTGACTTATTTTTTGTAAAACATTGGACTATCATTACAGTAACTTATATCGAATATGAAAAATTCATTTCCTTTAATACAAGTCAAATAAAAAAATAAAAACCTTCGAATTCCAATTGGAAAACATTTCGATTGGAATTTTTCCAGGGGTTTTATCATTTTATTTAACTTGTATTGAAATGAATGAATTTTAAGTAATCGATATGAGTTACTTAAATAATAGTCCAACGTTTTACAAAAAATAAGTCAGAAACATTGAAAAAAATGCAAACTTTGATGTCGAATACCTCCATAACTATTGATATTAGGTCATGATAGCTTGGACATTTTCGACTCATAATCAAGGCAGAAATATAATCCTGCGAGGTTATTAATGTTTTCCAAATAACCCTGTATATGAGATTTTGACTCAAAATAGAAATATTTCTAAAAGAGTATAACAGATAAATTTCTGTCTTAATTAACTTTAAGTGTTCAAGCAACCATGAACCACTTATATCAATAGCTATAAAATTATGCCACATCAAACTTTGCTTTTTTTTTCAATATTTGTGACTTTTTTTTGTAAAACATTAGACTAACATGAAATATTAACAATTCATTCGCTTCGATATAGTCAAATAAAATGCTGAAAAAATGTTGTTAAAATGTTTTGCATGACTTATATATTTGATAAGAAATACATTCATGATACTCTCAACGTTTTACAGAAGATCTGTCATAAATATTGAAAGAAAAGCTAACTTCGACGTCAATTTCATTCAAGTCTGTAAAATAATTTGTATTCAAAATTGAATAAAGAAGAATTTCCGATTTTTTTCATCTAGCAACGAGATACGCTGTAGGTATAAATGGGATACCAGAGATTCTTTGGAGACAACTTTGTGACAAACTATGTGTCTAAGATTCAGCCGTTCTGTGATTCGCTTTACGCTGGTTGTAGGTATGCAGAATATCATTCCATTAACTGTTCCGTTCGACACTTGGGTGAATAAGAATCTGAATAGATATTTGTAATTTGATGCCTTCTGTTTGTTTTAATTTTCATAAAAATTAGTTCGAAGTATCTTTGTATTCAGGTGATGATTGTGCTTACATTTCGATGTCGTGTACAGGGGTTCGGATTTTCTTCTATTTTAATTAATCTCGAACAGATCTATGATCTAACCTTCAAGCCAAGATTTCAAAACTTGTACATGGATCTGATATCTCTGAGATCTTTCTCATCGTACCTCATTCCACGAACACGGGCCAATGTAAATCCTACAAAAGCATTTCTTTAATATTCTTTAGTAAATATTTTATTTAAAGCACAGATAAGCTTGAAGATTCATAGAACACTCTCTTCCAAGTTAGTCAGTGTTAAAATCGGTGAGAAAATAGCTTAACTATGTAAAAAGACATTTCTGTGTATATATTATAGATATTTATATGTAAACAAATATATACAATAATATAATATCATTATTATATTACTAGTTGCAACCCGTCAAAAATGACGGAACGGACGGATGGACGGACAGAACCAAATTATTATGTTTGATTCTGAGATTTGTAGTTTTTTTAATTAGGTTTTTAGTTAAATTGGAAATCCGTGAGTTATTATTTTCTTAGAGACGTATACGCGTTTCGTGTTTCAATCTTTTTACTCCCTTTATACTCGTGGCGTCTGTCTGCTTGTTTCTTTGGCATAAAAACTTTGGATCGATTTTTAACCCTTTTTCCGTGATCCAATCGAGCTGAAACTTTGCAAGTAGACTCGTGGCGACGATCAACAAAATTTCTCAAATTTTCGTTAAAAAATAATAATTATAGTATAATTTTGGATTTTTATAATTTAGAAATTTTTAATGGTTTTTTCATACAACTTACTCAGTTGTATGAAGATATTTCGACGCATCTGATTGACACTAAACCTGATTATAGTATAATTTTGGATTTTTGGAAATTTTTTATTACTCCCTTTCGTAGCGGCGCCCGACCGAAGCCCAACGCGTAGGTTAAGCGCCAAACCGGTTTCCACTAGTAAATGAGAAAGGGAGTATAATAAAAACTTATTTTTTATGGGTTCGTTTTTTTTCCTATGATTTTTCATACATTACCTCGTGTTATGATGGCGGCGAATCTTTTTTATACAGTACATTTCATGTTCATTTCCTAACTCAACCACTCAAAATTAAATATTAAAATTTTTTAATGGTTGCACCTACCAACAAATGAGGAGGCTGGCAGATAACAGAGAGGAGTGAAGAGATCTAGGATTGAGATCTAAAAAAAAATATTTCTATTACTTATTTAAAAACTTTAAAAATATTATAAATTTTATTAAAAATACTAACAATCCGAAATCATCATATTTATAATTAATCTATCCGGCACTGATAAAAAAAAATATTTCAGCAGTTATTCTAATGTATTTTAAAAAGAAACGTGTTTCTCATATAACAATAGTTATATTGTTATACGTATCATAAATTTCAATCTCATGTACAAAATAAAAATTTACAAATTTATTCATTTTTGAATACAGATTTCGCTATGTCTAAGTGTGACAGTTATCAAAATAGCGTGCGCAAAATATTGTGCGTGTTTACTTGTTCGCGTGTGACTCTAAAATGAATTTGAACTAATTTTGTTTTATTATAACGTAATTTTGGAATTATCATAAAGCATACCATTTGTCAAAAATGTTTCTTCCTATATTTGTCAAAAGCATTTATTTCGTTAAATTATCAAATAAATATTGTCAGCTTGTATTTTTAAGACAATTTTTTTTTACATTAAAACAACAGACTACCAAAATATGTACGTATATATAGATTAACTAATGTAAATTTCTTGGTATGCAACCTGGTGACATGGCTGGTTTATATAAATTTGGCTTGTTTAAAAAAAAAATACTACGAACTTATAGATAGAAAAATATTTTTCTCCTATGCTTCTCAGTATCAAATATTGGAAGGCAAACAAAAGATTTAAAATACTTCTTCTCATACTTTTTATTTAACACCAGTTGTAACGGATTAGAAATGATGGTACTTTTACATGTAAGTTCCTAAGAAATTTATTTATTTATTTATTTTTATTTTATAAAAAAAAACCGAAAAAAAAAGATTTTTTTTGTAATTTAAAAAAAATAATAAAAATAAAAATATATTTTTCGAAAAAAAAATTTTACCATAAAAAAGTTATGGACGTCACGAAGTTACGCGGATGGACGGACGGACGGACAGACAGACCGATGGACGGACAGAGAGATGACGAAATTATTGTAATTGGATTACCTTATATTTATTAGTTAGGTATGTATCAAAACCATTATTAAACGCAATCCGTTTAATAATAATTCAACTCAATGTTAAAATTATCCACAGATAATAGAACATTAATCAATCTCCTTTGAATAGAACGAAATGCTGATAAATTTTTGAAATACCTACTAATGATTATAAGAATTGTGTAAAACTATGTCTGTATATGTATATATCATAACGCAAAATGTTAAAATCAACTTTATTATTAACTATTAAAATATTCAAATCTAAGAAAATTATGCTATAATTTTTTATTTATACGATAAATTGAATGCGATTATGTAAGTTATCTTTCAGTACCAGTCCAAATACATAAAATGTCGATATATCGATATTTTAGTAATAAAGCCGAACTATTAAAAATTATTTTCTCTAAATTAATTAAAAATATACTTATCAGCCACAAAAAAACTGATACTACTAGATCCTATTACCAATCTATATTTTTTTTTTAAATTGTATTACCAAATCGAAAATAATTTTGTTTCAAAACAATGTTAAAAAGTCTATTCAGTTCTTGAGAAAAATCTTTAGATATATTCGAAGAAGGGACCATTGGCCCTGAAAGATGTTGATATTTTTAATGTATTAGTGAAAAAGTGTAAAATATTTATTAATTATATTACGTTATTCCGTTTATTTCAAAATAAAGAATTTAAACCTGGTCGCATAATTTTTGAGACCAGTAAAGAGCAAAGGTTAGGATAAAGTTCATTGCAAAATTGGGTTTCTTAATTAAGAAAAAACCGATACTAAAAGACGAATGAATTTTTTTATTAGTCTATAAATCTAATTGCTCTGCAGGGAGAGCTTTGGGGAGAAAAAAGGAGCGATTTCGTGAAAGAATTTTTTTCATAAAGTCATAAGACTCAATGAATTCAAGGTTATCAATACAGGACTTCTATTCTATAATTTGAAAGTCAGTGGCGTTTTATTGGAAGGAAATTTTACTTAATCCAGCGACAGTAAAAAAAGTTTTTTTATCTACCAGTTTGAATTAAAAAATGAGTTACTCGAGTATTTTACATTTTTACATCGTACGTATCTCAATAAGAATATACATATTTTTAAAAACGTGTATTTGATTAAGAAAGGAAAATTAATAACTCCTTAAAAATAATTATTTTATATCCTATATGAATGTTACGATATGTCACGATACGAGGTAGACGCTGGGTATATTTACAAACATACACACTTCTTTAATATGGATGTGAGATATTTCTCTAAAAATCAAATGGTTAGAAGTTCGAGCTTTCCTTCGGGGACCACCAAGTTTTTATTTTTCATCATAAAAATGCCCTTAGCTTAGTTTAAATATCACACGTACATATATAAGCCTATATTCAAAAAAATCAATACAAAAAAAAACTGTTTCGTAATTTAATTTCTTTAAGAAAAACACTAAATAAACAATAATGAAATTTCATACATTTTATACCTAATATAAATATAATACAGACAAGTCAGAAATTAACTATCTGCCATAACACACCTTTAAGGTTGTCATATTGCCTTCTGCGCATGCGTGCTTAGAGTTGTTACACGAGCGCGAAATTCGATTCCGATCGCGTCATTTTCATTCCAGCTATTACAGTGTATGCACGTATGTATCAAAAACAACGGGCAGAAATCTGATATCTCTGGTCAAAGTGTATGAAAGAGGCTCAAATTCATGGCAGATTTTTATCGAAATTGGGGAAAGCTTACGTGTTAATTACTTACCGATGTGTTTACAGGAATAAATTAAAATTGCGTTATTTTCATTTCGATATGAAAATATTTTAAACAAACCTACATAGCCAAAAAACATCACTGTAATTTGTAAAACAATCAAATTCTATGAATCTCTTTGACCTTCTGTTTAGTACAAACACAAAGCATGATAAAGCACGCGATTCTATTATTTTAATTGTCAAATCTGGTACATACTGAAAATAATGAATGTTCCTTTAAGCGAAAACCGCGAATGCTACCCAAGATTATTTATATTATAGCTTCTGCTTTCTTAAGTATTTATTTGTTAATAGCATACATTTATATTTTGCTGTAATAATACAAATTTTAATTCATTAGCGTATTTCATTTTTACTAAGAATTTATAATAGGTATAATAATCTACTACAAAATATGTAATATAATGTTATTTTCATTTTTTCTGGAATCGTTGTTAATTTGGTAGAAATGATTTAAGATAATTTAAAAATATCAATAGAATAAAACTTTGTTTATTCTATTTTTTTTTTCAATAGGTTGAGCGACTTTGTTGATTGATATTTTTATTATTTTTATTTTATTAAGTATTTATTTTTATCTACTTATTTATTATTTTAATTACACATACATTTAATATGTCTGAATAATCATGGTTTTTCTGAATTTTCAAATCATTTATTAGAAAATGATCGTGGTTTTGATAATGGTTTAGGTCTTTCTATTTTACACAACAAAATATTATTAATAATTTATTGAATATAACTACTAGTTCAATACAATTTTTTTTACAATAATTTTGTGTAACCAAGAACTTCAGCAATAATATTTAAAAATATATTTTTAAATAATTTTGAAAAGCAAAACAAAAGACATCATTCATTTTGATAATTTGAAATTTCCATGCTCCCCTGCCTTGCGCTGTTTCTGCATGAGTCAACCAGTCTAGACCCATTCTGTTCTCATACACATTTTTCTGTTGCTTCTCCCAGCTTAATCTGGGGTCACCCACCAGCCGTCTTCCTTCTGGGGTTTCAGGAGGAATTTTCTTGAATTTCGTTCCTCTGGCATTCTTAGCATATGTCCAAACCACCCCTTTATTTTTCTATGTAATTTTTCTATGAGGAGCAAAGATAAAGTATTAAATTAAGTGCATTCAAATATATATAGTTAATAAGAGAACATCATTAGTAATCCACAAAGCTTAGCTATCTAAACAATACAACAGCTTAGAAACTAATTTAATTTGCGAGAAAAGAGCATTGTGAAATGAGAATTGAGCACGACAAAACTATGGAATGGTCTAGAATGCCCTACAATACTTTTTGTTTTGACGCTTGACCGATGCAACTTAGACAGTGATAAAACACCAGTGAACGCAGTATTGCCAAGGCGCAGATTGATTTGATGCGACAAATATCAAGCAAAATACCTTACTACGTGCGAAAATTGAACAGAATATTCTAGTAAGCGACAAATAAGTGTTTCACGGACGAGTGATTAATTGAGAAATAGTAAAAAAATAGTATTTAAATTAAATTCGTATCGTGACTTTGTGAATTAGTGAAAATAAATAATTAATCGGTCATTGATTTTTAAAAACAAAAAAATATTTATGTTGTATATAACCACTAAAAAATACTTTTTTTTTCTACCGATTTCAACTCTTCGTTAGGATAATCAATACACTAGCATGTAAATAACACATACGTACACACCACGACCGTAGTATTATTTACACACCATCACCTTCACAAAATACTCTTCACATGCGTGTTACTCTAACTAAAGGTCAACATGCACTAAACTTCTTATCAAAAAGGATTTAGAATTTGAGTAGAGGAGAGAAGGAGACAGGATAGGGTCTATAGGGTTGTTGACAAATCTTGAATTTTACCTGATAATTTTGAATCAAAGGCCTGTAGGGGAACTTTAATTGATAATAAATAGAGGAATGTTATTTTTATGGCTTTACTATAAAAAAATATATTATACTCATTTACCCTTACACTGCAGAATTTTTCTTTGATAATAGATAGTGCTATCTGTCCGAAACGTGAATAATTAAGACTTAAGACTACGTTAATATTAAGATTTTTGCGGGTAAAAGATGAAGGATTATTTTCTAGAGTAAACCGCGCATATTGTAGTCTAGAGAAATACTGTTTAGTGTCCGACCGAAACTAGTTTTTGCGGCCGAAACCGAAACCGAATTTTTGGCCTCGGTAATAGAAACGGCTGAAACCGAAACCGAAACCGAATCTTCCATTTAAGGTAATGTCTTCGTGGAAAAAAAATGTCAATCTTAATCAGTCAGTCTTTATTTTAAAATAATTTCATATATTAGTCATTCCTTCACTGATATTTTTTGAACTAATAATAAACACAACATATTATCACTTCTTATTTCAAATAAATTACTTGTTATTTTTGAAATAAAGAGTTTATTTGATAAATGTTCAAGTTTTTTGTTTGTAACCTTGTGGAAATTCATTTTTAATATTTTAAAAAATGAGGGTAAACAACACTGTTTTATTCCACTATATTTATTTTGAATTGTTAGAACGTTTTCGGGATTTCTCCCATTGTCAACTTGAGTTGTAAACGTGTTGTTATTGACAATGGGAGAAATCCCGAAAACGTTCTAACAATTCAAAATAAATATAGTGGAATAAAACAGTGTTGTTTACCCTCATTTTTTAAAATAGTTTATTTGAAATAAATATACCCTATATACCAGGTATATTTATTTCAGATCAACTCCTTCGTAAATAATATTTTAAAAAATAATACCAATTATTTATTTTTAATGTTATTTACGAATTACGTAAAATAAAAGGTACAAAACAACATTACTTTTTTATCTTATTTGTTTATTTCACTAAAAAAAATACTCTTCCATCTTAAGAACAAAAGAACTTCTTCTAAACTCTGGTCATTTTGTGTCTTCTTTTGAATAAACTACAACAAAATTTAAATTAAAAGGTAACTTACCTACTAAGTGCAACAACTAGATATTTTTAATGCAAACAATACTTTATGTATGAAAATAAAATTAGTTTTCTCTTAACCTTAAAAAAATTTTAGAAGAGCTTCATTACGCTACAACTTTTAATAAGTTTAGTTAACTTTTAATAAGGACTGAGATCAGTATTTATAAATAAACATTATAAATGAAAAACAATAATCTATCAATATTTGAAACAGCGCGAAACCTTCCGAATCCAGTTTCGGTTTTGACCGTAGTTTCGGCTGGATGGCGAAACCAAAACCAAGCCGAAACCCGTTTTTTGCCGAAACTAGGCCGAAACCGAAAGTTCGGTCGGACTTTAGTACTGTTATTATACAACGAACGTTTCATCAGGGATTTAAGGGGTTATATGCCTATATAATGAACTTCACTATTGATTTCATTTGTTCACATAGCTTTTAACATATTTACTGCCTCATTGGTAGAATCAACCTTAGTCGTACAGGCGATAATGCGTTTATTAGTAAAAGTTTACCTCCCCACACGGGCCGGGGATGTAACGACTGGCGGGCGTCCCTCAAAGCTTACGATGGCCATAAATGCGTTATTATTTTCAATTATTCAGCCCAACCCCTAAAAACAAGAAGGCGCTATAAAGCGCGACCCTCCAGGGTCCTTTGCCCTTCGCCCGGGGAAATTTCTCCTCAACACTAATGTCGTGTATTTAATCTCGCCAAAATAGATGTCCCCTTGCTCTGTGATACAAATAAACATTCAAAATTGTAATTACGGACCTCCTGAAATTTGAATACATTTGTCTCGTTTGTCGACACAAGTGGGTGGCTCGCATTTTACTCGGGCTGTAGGTGGATAGGGAAACGACAAAGAGACGCATTCGTTTGTGTCAAAGTTTAAGGTTTGATGTTGATTTTATGAGAATACTTTGCGTACATTGTTTTAAAAATTAAATAATTTTGATTATACCAGGAAGACTGTGAGTAAGTGGCTTAACATCATAAAGTGAAGTTTCAGTTGACATTTACTAAGGATTATACATGAAAAACATTTTGAAAATTTCGTTTTTCTTACCTCATCTTATAGATTTAGGTTCTTAAAATAATTTAATTCATCATTTGTTCAAAAAATTGACAGAGTTAAAGCAATTTGAAGCTAGTATTGGACGTAAATTGTTAAACGATTTCCGTTATTCTTTTTCCTTTTTGTCGAAATTCCCATTTTCAGACCGATGGAGAAAATATATCAAAAACGCTGAGGCACATATGTGGAAAATCTTACACAGTAGAGAGAAAAATTAATGAATGAGAATTAAATGAAATGCTATTATTGCAATGCATAGAAGATACAATAAAGAATTGATATATCCAAAAATAGGCCCACGAAAAACCTGTACAAAAGAAAAACCTAATAATGGAGAATAGCCCTGTTAAACGCTTGAACAATTGAATAGCACGCTTGAGAATATGTATGAAAGTGTATGTTGCCAAAGTGGTTAGTTATGTAGTAAGTTGTTATATTTTTTAGATGAGAGTTTCTATTCTACAGGCTTTCGCGTATTCCAATATAGCACGGAGTTATGTTTTTTGATATTTTTGTCTTAAAATTAGTGAAAACAAATTTTCATTCTATAAAAATTCGCACTATGAATACAGATACTCAAGGTATAGACAGAGCTTAATATAATTTAAAATTTAGTAGTTATTTTCCGATGGACCAAATGATTCATGGCGATTACTATACTGACCCTATGGACCAATTGAAACAAAATAAAGGTGAAAAAAGACCAGGTTTAAATCAGAAAAAGAACATCAGGATGGTTTAAATTCTCATAGTATCATTTTAGTATCTAAAAATGCAGAATTTCGGTATATTTTTTTTCCGCATTAGGTAGCAGTTTTTAAATGACACACATAAGTGCAGACAAGAAAACTCGTATTTTTGAAGTGTAATTAATATCTTTCCTCTCGCTTTCCTGTAAGCTGTAGCAGTGATTTCGTAAAAAGGGACGGAAATGCGTAACCGAAAACTATACACCGGGGAACGCGCGCTATTTCATTTGACCAATGAGCGCGCGCGGTGCTAGTTGGCTGTCAGATGATACCAAGCCATTTTCCGAGAGGTTGGTACTGTATTAATAAATGTACATGAAGTTGCAATTTCAGAACGAAGTTCTGAGAATCTTAAGTAAATTTTTATTAATGAATTAGAAAAGACATACAGAAAAATCAAATTAACGAAAAAATATTTTAACTGCTACCGGGATTGGAAACAACAATCTTCCATTCTACCCGTATATCAGGGGATAGCACGTTATCCAACTTCGCCACAGCCCTCTGTTAAGTTAGTGACCTTATACGTCGTCTCTTTTTAATTGATAACAATTTTATTCCATTTTTAAATTAATCCGGATTGAATATTTTTCTAATGACCAAATTCTTAAATATAATATAGTACACTGTTTTATCGACATCGCCAAACATTACATTCCAAACATTTTTACATGTATTTACTAAATAATATATATATATTTAATTATTTATTAATTTTAGGGAAAATTAACAGCATATTAACATATTAACAAATATAAAATACAGGAAATTAAAATTATTTTCCACTGAATATAGTAAATTGTTAGAACATAAATTTATTTATTCGAACATAGTTTATTAGAATATGGTAATTCATTAGAAGTGTGATGATAGTAAAATATTAAAAAAATATATTTTAACAGCGAGTGGAGAGGGTGGAGGGGAATATTGGACAGGAGTAGAAGGGAAGATATATATGTTAAATCGAAGGCTTTCACGGGTACAATATGTGTTAGTTCTAACTACATTGGGGGTAACCCGCGTCAAATTCTGGTCGTCAGGACCAGACAAGACCGACAAGGCGCCCTGAAGATGAACAGTGAGATCTGTTCGAAACGTCGGCAGACGACTGGTCCTGACGACCAGAATTTGACGCGGGTTACCCCCAAAGTAGTTAGAACTAACATATATATATATATCTATATATATTTGTATTTATAAATGAATTTTTAATAAAAGTGCAGATTATTAAAATGCAAGTGAGTAATAATGAATAATATTATTCGAATAAATATTTCTTTTTACATTTTGAGGTTAATTTCTGTCGCTGCTCAATTGATGTTTAATTATGAGATGTCAAATGTTAAACATCATAAGCGACTACTGTAAGGTTCGCTCATTTTTTTTGTACTCTTATCAAGGCTGTGTCAATCGTAATGAAAATCGTACACCTTCAATCAGCCATTTCATATTTCTGCTTCACCGGTCGGCCAAGCTGGAATATTAGCATTACTACAGCGCCCACAGATGGCTTCCCCTTGATTGTCCAACAAACTTTATCTTCAAGTCGTTGATTTCAGAAAAAAGGACGAATTAAATGGAGCGCCTCTCGCAACAAAAGTTGCGGGAAAAATCTGCTCAGGAGAAAGAGAAGAATGAGGAAAGAGGGGGAGATAAGAGATTTTGATTTAATTTCAGTTAAAAATATCGTTTCAAGTTGGAAGATATCGTGAAACAATCTTAAACTAAATTAATTCTATGTTTTCCGATGTATTTCCGAATTTCATAAAAATATCCGGGAAAACATTAAATTTTTTGGGAAAGATGAAAAATTTTCGATGTTACGCGAAGAGTAGTAGTGAGAAAGATATTAAGTCAGTGAATGGAAATTTTTCTTTTGTATTTTTGAACACTTACTATAAAATTTCTTGCAGACATTTTTTGTTTGATGAGTTTAAACATATGAACATGTACAATTTGTTACTTATTTATGATTACTTCGCTACCGGTTTTGAAACGTCCGTGTCATTAACGAGCGTTATTTAAACTAAAGTAAAATGTGCAAGTAGTGTACTGGGTGTTTTTAGGTGGGGGTGATTTTCGGGGAGGGTGGGGCGAGGGAGGGAACATCGTTAATAATGGTAAATTGCAGATGGCTATAATTTTAACAATATTGATATTTGTTTTCAATTTTTCGTTGATAAAATTCTCTACATTAGTGTATTTAAAGTTAGATTTATCTGTTTTGAATATTTTGTAATACTAATATTCTAATATTCTAATATACTAATATACTAATATACTAATATACTAATATACTAATATACTAATATACTAATATACTAATATACTAATATACTAATATACTAATATACTAATATACTAATATACTAATATACTAATAAACTAATATACTAATATACTAAAATACTAATATACTAATATACTAATATACTAATATACTTATATACTCATATACTAATATACTAATTGCCTAATATACTAATATCCTTAATATACTAATTATACTAGTACTCATATACTAATAATACTAATAAACTAATAACTAATTACAAATACTAATTAACTAATATACTAAATATACAATATACTTATATACTCCAATACTAAATCCTTAGATACTATATACGAATATACTAATATTACTAATATTTTAATATATTAATATACTAATATACTAATATACTTAAATACTAATATACTTATATTCAAAATATGGGTCCAATATGTTAATTATTATACATAAACATACACATAATCTTCAGAGCAATATAATATTTTACTTACATAGATACATTTTATACGAACCAAAAACTTTATAGCTAACGAATTTAATATACATGTATTTAAAAACATGTGTGTATTGGATATTAACCTCCCACGAAGTTTCTGCGCATTCGTAAAATTCATAAAGAAAGTCGTAATGGAAAGAGAGATGCTGTTTACCGATATGAAATGTTTTGAAATATTTATATACTAGTACATGCGAGCAAAAATATTTTGTATCGCGCTGAGGGCGACGCACCGAAATCGATACTTTCATTAAAAACGAACCCAGACAGATGATAAAGGCATCGTCGGCACTCATTCGTGTAACGGACTGGGAGAAAATCAGATAGCACTCATTGTTACGAGAAGAGTACCCACGATGCTATTTTTAAACATCAATGTTGTTTTTGTTTTGTGCGAATATTTTTTAACCTTGAAACTCACGCACTCTGAACTTGTGCGGTGATTTAAATTTTGCACAACTTGTTAATTTACTATACTACTATAGCTAGACCGCATTCAAAAGAATGTGCGCAAAAAATATGTGTGTTGTTACGATGCAAAAAATGAACACAACATAAGTAAGTAACCTTTTTTCAACTAAAAAATATATATTTAAATAATACACACTTGGTATACACTACTAAAATTTTGTGTTTTAGTTGAGTATTATTTAATTATTAAATATGTTACTTCAAAGTTATAAATCGTTCATTGAAGAAGTAAAAAATATGTATTTATTTGGAATATCATATTGAGACTTGTAATTCGAGCCTGCCAGGCAACTTTCCCCCGCTTTCTTCTTAAGGACAAAGCTAGGGATTGGTCTTTTTATTGTGGTCGATCTATAGTAGGAAATGAATGTACAGTATAGATAGACGAGTTTGTGTAGTTGGGAAGTGTGATCGAGAGAAGGAGGAACGCTAAGTACGTGAGGATACAGGTAGTAAAGTGCCGGGAATAATTTCTCAAAGGAACATATTAAGCTATGCAAGACTAGCGGTACACAACGGAATTCTGGTACCACCACTGATATATAGGAGTGATGCATGGAGCTAGCAAAAGAAGAACAAAACTAAACACTGAAAGCAGTGGAAATGAGATCACTTAGACGAGTGAGTGAGTTGAATCTATTTGGCAGAATGAAAATTTAATAAATACGAATGAATGTAACGCAGACCTAAGTATAGTGAATAGAATTTCAAAAAGTGGTTAGCCAGATACTGGAATATGGTCCTGTAAGGAGCCACAATAATCGTCGAGCTTGCTTGCGATGAGGCAAGAGTTTTGTGTCAAGAAAGAAGAGTGTGGCGCTCCATCCTCTCTGGCTATCCCCGCTTGGAAACAGAGTGATTTGCGGTTTATATCATAATTATTGATTTTATTTTCTAAAGAGATCCTATTTTCTCTGTCATTACATCCAGAAATACGAGTTTATCAAACTTAACAAATATTGTTATCTGTCCGTCTATCGGTCCAAAAAATCTAACGTGTCTATTTTTTTGTTTTCGAATTTTAATTTACCTTTATAAAGTATTAAAGATTATATATTTTCATACAATTTATAAAAAATAATTGGTCAATTATTCTTCTTTACTAGCATTTTTTTCGGTTATTATTATTATAAAATATTATTAATAATTATTAAAAAAAAATTTTATTAAAAGCAGGCTTTTATTTTTTGCCAGGCCAAAGACGGTATCCACCATTTAAAAAGATCAAAAGCAAAACCGCCACTGTCAAATTGACGTAATTAATTAAATAATAATTTGATAAAATGCCTTTAAAACTGATTAAGGTGTAACATTTATTATTAATAATAACAGAGCTATTATTAATAATAAATCGGATAAACAATTTTAAACACTTAACCCTCCACATTCTAAGTTTTGTTAGGTTTGCTTTTGGATGCCAGATTAGTTCAAACTGACTTTCTTCTATGATGACTTGCTACAATTCATCGATTCGGAGCTCATCAATTTTCAGACATTTTGCAAAAAAACAGTTTAATGCTGTCCACACTATGTACCTTATATTTTCACATGAATAATTGTTTATAATAATTGAAGCAAGTGATATTTGACTCTGCGAATAAAACACTAAAATATTCAACTTTACGACGCTCAATGATGTAGGTACTCGTTGTTTTTGAAGGTTTTGAAGGTTTGAAGAAAGAAGAACCAAAACGGTGTTCTTGCTAATGAGCTGTCCATTTGAGTATTATACTGTTACACTACATCTCAACGGCTTCCAACTTGTTCATCATTGTCATAAATAGAGTCCGCGTTTCATAGCCTTATATATTTTTCAAGGCATTTAGCATTCAACTGTCATTTATATTTTTTCTATTAATTTATTTTATAAATTATAAAAAAACCAAATAAATTAATTTATAGAAAAAACATACAATGTACAAATGTATAGGAATAAAAATTAAAAAAAAAAAAAATTAATTTCAGTATTTTACAACTAATCAATACTTTTTGAAGTGTTTTACTAAAAAAAAAATTACGTACGACATATTAGCCTAACTAGATATAACAAGTATTTAAAATAATGTTTTCGAATTTGTGATGTCATCCTAAAATGAAAAACTCAAGAAAAACATTATAATATTTTATGGTACTCCCACAGTATAAAAAATATCATAAATATCAAAACAATCTTTAAATAAACATAATATTTTGAGGCCCTCGTAGCCCAGTGAGTATGACACTGACTTCTGACATTAAGGGCAGAGGGTATTTTCGGGAAACCGGATAGTTAAAAGTATCAAAAATAACTATATCTATATGTATATAGAAAAAATATATTAAATTCAATACACAGAACATCATCTACATATCTTTTTCAGAAAAAAATATTGTAGTTTATATTTTGATTTCATAATTTTCCCGCAAAACGAAAAAAGGAAAACTTTTTATTTTAGCTTTCCGCATAAAGATATTCTACTATTCTCTAACTGTAAAGAAATATACGTAGTTACGTTCTCTTGGATGTGTTATTACGTAAGTGTTGCAATTTTAAAAGTCATGGACCCTTGCAAAAGTCATTTTCTCTCGTATTGAAAATGTAATTTGTAGGAAAAACGTTTTTCACTGCACCATTCTGCAGTCAAGTGTAATTGAACTTTCAAGGACTACGCCAAAGCAATTTACGCCAGTTGACATTAAATTTTCTGCGATTTTCGCCCTCGAACATTAAAATCAGTAGGTATTTGAATTTTATTAAATAAAATGTTATGACGTTAGTAGATGAGATATATCAACTGACCTTTTGGATTAAAATAATTCATAAATAGAATTTTACTAAACATTAAACAATATCAATTTCATGGAAATGGCGGAGATAAATGTTTGTTATGATAACCTTTTCTTCCCACGTATCACAAATACTTGGAATAAAACGTTGGTAACTTGAGACATGATTATAAATCACAAAACGTTAAAATAACAAAAAAACACATCCACATAAGTCATTGTTTTTTTTTATAAATGACCTAATTGAGTTAAATCAAAGAGAAGAATAGGGGGTTAAGTTTAAAAAAAATCTCTTAACTGAGGTGATTTTAAAACAAATAAGTATAACTGTTACAATAGTAAGAGAGGTAGAAAAAATGTTTTTATGATTAACAAGAAAACACATTGGTATATACAATTTGAAAATTTGATAGGTACATATTATAAATTCGAGTTGAACTCAAAGTATGATAGCCTTATTGGTGGGATACTTTTATGTCACTCGTGAACAAGTACATCGGACTAGGTCTTTTCAGGGAGACCATTTACTAGGAATATATATATATATATAGATCAAGAACAACTCTCCACTTTTAACTCAAAACTCAATTTTATTGATTCATTGATATTGTATTGGGAGTTTCACCATAAGATGAATTTTTATCAAAGGCTTGAATAAATAAATAAAGTTTTATACGCTCGTGCGTAAATAAAAGGTTAAACTGTGTTATCGAAATGTCTAGAGGATGGCCTGAAGGGCTTTCTTCCCACATACCTTATTTTATATTCGCCCACACACCGACTTAAAAATGAAAAACACGGCTTACTAAAAATAGCGTATTCTATCCATAAAGTTTCTTATATATACGAAAGGTTCTGTTAAAGCCGTGAATAGTAAGAAAACACCTTTTGCAATCTGCAAATTTTAATAAATTATGAACCTCGAGAAAAGAATACTGAGTACAAAACTCATCCTTGCGAAACGAATATTTTTTTCAGTTTCTTTGACAAAATATCATTCATTATCTTCTAGTAAAATCCATTAGTTTAATGTTTTTTTATTTTTGATAAAGGTTAGGATAATTTTATTTTTAGTTCGTGTTTTAAGTTTTAGTAATTTTCCAATTAACTATATAAGGCCTTCTGTTAAATTGGTCACAATATATGTAGCAATCAAGCAGAATTATTACGTATTGATTGAAAATAAAAATTGTGAAGGGTATCTTTATGTATGAATTTGAAATAACCACGTTAGCGTGAGAAATTAAAAATTAATTAACTATTCGGAGCATCCTACTTCTATAAACGTGTTTATTTTCTCAGTGGCATTCAGTAGAATACTAGGATTTTCGAAAATATCGCAATATAACATGTACGTAACATTAAAATTCTGAGAAAAATCTCCTTGTCACATTCACATTCAAATAATATTTTCACAAACCCGTGACGGCCGCCATATTCTCGCACAGTGGTTATAATATTTTATAGGCTACATGAAATATGCTAGTTTTGAATATTAAAAAAAAATTCATATGGTAGATCATATTATTAAACGAATTGAATGTAAAGACTGGTGTACGCATATTTATGATGTCGTACATGCGTACAAAATGCGTACAAACAATAAGCATTGCTCGCACTGCCCTCAATTTTATACTACCCTTTACACTACTTTCGAGTTGAGTCTCATCCCTACATAAGCCCACCTTAGACAACAAAAAGGTTTTACTTATCTTCAAGTTTGTGTTTACTGGGGTATTATGCCGTGTTGTTACGACCTTTCGGGCCGACGTTTCGGATCCCATTGCAGGGTCCATCATCAGGGCTGATGTGTTGTCTTGAATATTGGTATTGTGGTTAAGTATCGGCTTGCAATACCGTGCCGAAGTCATGATGTATTGTATTGTGTTGTGTGTATGATTCATCTGCTGTCTGATCACTATCTCTGCGGAGTTATTGCAAGCCGATACTTAACCACAACACCAACATTCAAGTGAACACATCAGACCTGATGATGGACCCTGCAATGGGATCCGAAACGTCGGTCCGAAAGGTCGTAACAACGCGGCGTAATACCCCAGTAAACACAAACTTGAAGATTCTGAGTGGCCGTGAAAACCTAAGAACAGGTTTTACTTATGTTGGGAAAAACAATAGTGACAATTTTATTAGCTTCAAAAATGACTTTTATTATAAATAAATTTGTGATAATACATGGGGTATATTCATTATTGAAAGCCGCTGGGAGCAAGTGAGAAAATGAAAAAAGATTATACAACACAAAAAGGGCACATGTGCAAAAAGTTAGGACGCACGACGGAGGTCCGCTCAACCCGGTGACGGAGACATGGTCGATGCCATAGCGGCGCCGCTTGTTATCTTTTCCCAGAATTCCTACTTTGTTCTCGGCCTTTTAACTGTTCTGGAACTTCCCTTAATACCAGGCGTGAACGAGTCAGCTGTTTATATCCAAGGGTGTGGATCGGCAGGGCCGCTACACAGTTATATCGATGTACTTCATGTTGTAAGCAACGGCTGGGTGAGATAGATTTTCAGACTCACTCTGGGAGCGCATAATGCAAGGGCAAGAATCTTTAACTAATTTAATTGAAAAATGAAATTAAAAAATTGAATTTAAATATAAATTTTTAATCCACTGTTTGAATAATTAGTTGTAAACCTAAGCGCTCTAACAGAGACACCCATCATTCTCAGAGGCAATGTTAGAACTGACAATAAAAAATAAAAATAATAAAAAAGTTGTATGTACCTACTGTTAGAGGAGTGCGAGAGGGGGAGAGGGGGTAGTCATTAATATTGCACTTGCAATTACTCATTAATGATTACCCTCTCTTACATTGTTAAGCCATATTGTTTTTATTTTAGTATCCGTTCTAATGTTGCCTCTGAGGATTATGCGTGTCTTCATTGAAAGCTCTTAGGATTACATAATTATTACACATACACCGGATTAAAACTTGGTGTTTGAATTAAATTGTTTTATTAATGAATTTTCAGTCTGTAAATGAAACTTCGCCAAACATAATTAAAAAAATACATATTAAATAACTCTTAAAAGACTGTGCTAAAAAATACCTTCAGGAACGGTGGTGTAACACAGTGTTACCTGATTAAAAATCTGCATAGTTTGAAATATGTGATAAAATATACATGTGTACAATAAAGATAAGACTTTTTAAAGGTCTCTTTATATGATCATGTAAGGTAAACATACATATTTGCATTATTTTAGTAAATTATAGTAAAATCATGGCATATCGAATTTGCGCGCGCTTCCGTTGACGTATCATTAGCAACTGAATTCAACAACGCGGTCGCCAGGTCACGTCAGTCACCTGCACTCCGTCTTTGTCTAACACGTGTTCCGCGACTCTACCATACTCTTTCGATATTGTTTTCGCTTTCACCGAAACCTAAGCAACTGCCATCTCTGTCCTATATAAAATGTGTGCTATTGTTGTGCTTTCTTGCTTTCTTGCTCGATTTAACTGCGATGTGCAATATTCTGCTCTCTTTCACATATTGGCCGAAAACACGAGAGTAATGAATAAATATTTTTAATTGAAAAATCCGTACTGTTTAATTTAGTCATTTTGGTGTGAAAATGTCTATTCGATGATTACAAAAATGTGACGTTTTAGTTTTCGTAAATAAGGTAGATATTTCATATTTTCTATGACAGGTAGACCTACGTTACATCACCGACACACAGGAGATAATAAAGATAAGGATATATTTTTTTTTAAATCGGGTGTATATAAAGTGATTTGTAATGATTCTGATTATTTTTATACAGGAAAAAAGTTAAGAAATTTTGAATTTAGAGTTAAGGAACACTTTAAGTGTTTAAATAGCAATAATTATTCTGAATTTTCTAACCTTCTTTTGGCTTTGGATCATTCTTTTAATTATAATAAGGGTTTACTAATTTAACAAACAAATTATACAGAATCACGGTTTGATAAATTAGAAATTTTGAAAATAAGAAAAAGTGTTCGTAGTTGAATATTATAAATAACCAAGTCCTTTTTACAAATATGTAGTTATCTTTTAAATTTATTTTCAAGTTTCATGCTACTTTATTATTATTCATTTTCGATATATAACTTTTTGAATATTTAGATTGTCTATACATCGATTCTGGAATTTAATTTTGTTGGTATACATTCGTATCCTTACAAAGGGGTCATAGACTCTAAGACATGCTGATATTTTCAAAACAAAAGTGGTGAAAACAAAGTTCATTGTATTAATTATATTAATAATTTCACCACAAAATTATTTCTGCGGTTTTTGAAGAAGTAAAAAAAGAAATTTGTCCACGATACATCATTTAATCTTTAACCAGATGGCGTAAATTACATATACCGCATTCTGGTTTCTTATTAATGATTATTCTTACAATAATATTCGATCAATTTTTGTAACATCTTGAGCTATCGGATCGTTGACTCCTGTATTCTCAATGTAACTGTAAATAAGGAAAGCCATATCCATTAAGTTTCCTGAATTATATCACATGCGATGCGTTTCTTATTCTTTAATGTAGACTATTCTGTATAACATTATGTGAAATACAATTTTGCAGAAAGTACATAGCAAGCGTGCTAGGCTACATGTGCGACTTGACCCTGTAAGTGAATTGAGAGCATAAGTGCCTACAAATTCACACTTCACAATTTTAAATTTGTACCCGGAGTTCAGATATATAAGTGCAGCATTATACATTTTATCCACATTCTGCACTCAGTGCCCTCTAGGCTTGAAACCAGTGAAGACAGTTTTCAAATATAAGAGATAAATCATATATTTTTGCATAAAACTATTTAATTAATTAATTTATCAATAAATTTTTTGAGTAATATTTTTTTTAATGTTTGTTATTGTTATACATTTACGATTATCTTTATAAAAATACGATACTTTGCAGGTATGTTATTGCCTAAACTTTTTCTTCTTTATTTTATCTTCTAAACTATGAGTTAAAAATAGGTAAAGATTGACTAGAGAGATCAAATTCAAATAAATTACTGGTTTAAATTTCTGCAAGGCTTTGATCATTTTATTTGATTTACATAAAAAGGAATGAATTTTTAATTTTTGATATACGTAGCATTCACGATGGTTCAATGTTGAACACAAGATTGGTCAGAAATATAGAGAAAACTTTGAATTCACTTATCTCTATAACTATTTATTTTATGATATTAACATTAACTCGTAATTTATACATGAATCTACATGTAAAGTTTTCTGGATTTGCTTTGTTACATACTGTGTTACTGAAAATCTGTTTGTCTGCTTTGTGATGAATACACCTTTTGGCTGGTAGAAATAAATGTTTGCATTGTTACTATATATAGCCTGTGCTTGATCCTTGCACTCATCTGATCTGAGTCGCCACAATGAAAGAGATGGTTCTTCTGGATCACAGTGATCCTCGAATCTGAATAGAAGCATTGTACTTCTCTTTGTTACACTATTACACCTCATGATTTTATAGTCTGATCATTCAACAAATCTGAAAGGCGTATTCACAAAATAGGTAATTAAATAAAATATATATTTCTCCTTTTAAGCTTTTATCGATTCTAATTACGTTCAAATAATGTTGGATGGTCAAAACCTCCTATGAGTCCATAATTAATTCGAGTGCCATCCACTAAATGATTCCCTAACACCCTTAGGTGTTACACACACATGGTACCCTAACACCCTTAGGTGTTACAAATACACAAAACATAGGCATCATTCTTCTCCCTCGTGGCCACTCTATCTCATCCCTCAATATGTACGTGTATTATGTTGATACCGTCTATTCCAAACATTGCATCAAGAATTTTTACCACCATGATGAAAAAATAATAGCTCAACAACGATTACAATTTTAATAAACCCTTAATATTTAGGGAAAAACAACCTCATCCCTTCCTCCTAAGCTACTCTTCTGCATTAAAATAAATTGCAACTTTTCTAATTTTCAGAACTTTTGTAATAATAATTGTCAAAACCAGGGCAAAAGTATGAAAGTGTTGACCCTCGAATATAATGTATCTACTTTGTATCACGCTCACGTTTCTCTAAAGTACCCGCTAGCAATTGGCCAGACATTTGTGAAAATTATTTGTAACTGAATTAAATTCATCAGTAACATAAATAAAGTCTTAGGTATTACATAAACAAAATAATATTACCGTACAGTTTGAAATAATATAATTGCAAATAAGACTACGAAGCCTACTTTGTGCCAGGTGTTCACGTAGTTGTGCAGATGTGACCCATTTATGTGTGTGACTACACATAAATCTAATTGTATTGATTACTTTATATAATAAACTTAATGTTTAATTTAATAGGTATTGAAGGTTCTTTACAGACAATTAACTTACTTTTAAAGGGTCACGTCTTTTCTTTAAAAGTACATATGTACAGAAAAATAGCACAAAAAGTCGTATTCTTCTATCATAGTTTGAAATTCTTGCTTCATAGACTTTTATACATATTCTCAGGCGTGTTGTTAATGATAAACGTGATAATATCCAGTGTTTTTTTAACGTCTCTTTTCAACTCTTTTACCTACATAGATCCTCTCAAATATTGTTTATTACAATTTTCACCTTTCATTTGAAATACTTAAAAAAATAAAATAATTATATCAACTTTTCTACCGATAAATATAAAATTTTCATTTTAAGGCCGTAGCGAAAATTTGAAAATATGTAGTGCTATAGTAAAATGGTTTAAAATAAACACTTCTTAAATATATAAACATCATTTCTAAAATTGAGAATTTGCCATCTTTTACCAGATAATTATATTAAAATACTGCGGCCTGTTTCCGTCATATACATAGTGGCAGTTTTGTTTTTAAATCCCCACAGTCAAAAACGTGTTATTTAATTTTCCAAAATATGATTCGCAAATTATGCAAATCCTAGTTATTTTAGCATCTCAAGTTTGATTACATTGTTATTGTTCAATTACGGTACATAAATTGTAATTTTTTTTTTTTTCATTTTAAAGATGTTCCATCAGACAAGTCTCCGCTAACCCTACTCAATACTCGATTGAATGAGAAAAAGTTTTCAATGGCCCCCATACTGTTGGTCACTCCCATTTCGGGTTGTGACAGTGTTCACTCGTAACTACGTCTTTATGGCGGATAACATAACATTACTGCGATTGACAGCCCGATAGAGATGTCAGTGTTGCAAATGAACCATCAAAACCTCCGATACAACCTGCGCATGGAAAGGGCGCGGCGATCGAGGGGGACGAAGGTGACTGAACGAGGGAGGAGCGAGGCGATGTAACGCGATATTCGGTGGCGATAAAATACCAAATAATGTAACGCGATATTCGCGTCATGAACCGTGTTGTGTGCAGAAGAAGAGATGAAGATAGCTCTTTCGAAATTTTGATTTTTTTAGAATTCTATTTAACATTCAAAATATAGATATGCAAATTCAGGCTTCTTTTTTGGGGACATGGACGCGAGATAAACGTAGAAAATGAATGGCAAATCCGTCACTTGGCGCTGCAGTACTGGCTACGACGTTCCGAAGATGACAAAGCGCGCCAATTCCATCGCTAATGTGCTCTTTCATTCCATGTCTTCCACCTGCGTCACATCCTTTCTGAAATAAAAGCGTTTTAAATCGGACCTGTGATGGTCAGGTTTATGAACTTGCAAACTTCAATGACGTATTTAGTTAAAAAGAATTTTTTTTAAAACATTTAAGTATTGAATTATTATTTTATATGCGCATATTTCCTGCTATTTGAAACCTTTAAAAGCATTAACTCGACTTAATGAAATTGAAAAATAAATTCATTATTTAATGGTGATTTGAGTCATAAATATATATTGACGACTTCGAAGATTATTCCTATAGGTTGTTGAATGAAGTAAAAGTACTATTTTACTTACGTTTTTGATTATTTTGAATTTTGAAATTAATCAGAATTGTTATATTCGAACGCTGACAATGGTAATTCTTTAGCAGCTCTGTTTTCTGACCTGCAGTTTTTCTAGGTACATTTTGGCAATTATTTTAGCTTGACTGGTCACTCGGATATTTGATATATGAATATTTAATACTCATGTCCGTTCCCTATTATCATTCGCCACCTGAAATCTCCAATCACGATCAATTACATTGTCAACTTTGTACATATTTATTCTAACGCGTATATATATATGTACATCTGTCCCTATTTCACAACACTTGGAACTAAGAATCGTGTAATACACTTCAATTCTATTTTAACGATCTTTCTTGTCATTTTATAGTTGAATTCAGTAAAATTTTAATCGCCAAATTGTGGGGTCACTTTTTTTTAGGGCGAACTGAAATACATAAGTCAAAAGGTCATACTTTTCAGGAACAACAAAAAACAAATAATAAAAAAACGTTAAATTGTTACTATATTTTCATTGATATATATAAGAGTACTGAATTAATACTAACTTGCATTTACACGTCATACGATATAATAAAAATGAATGCTTTGATTTAAATGAATAATGTTGATGTATTGAAAAAAAATCGTTTTTTGAATAACGTGTTTTAGTCTGCTAGCCATACAGTTTTTCGTCTTACTATGTTTTTAGGTATTGATAGTTTAAGTTATCTTATGTTTTAAAATGCAGTTTTAATGAAAATGTAAATAAAACAGATAATAAAACCTTGAAGCACATTTGGTCACCAACTAATGGTGAGTAAAACAAAGACCTATAAGGACAAAGCAGTTCTGTTGTAGTAATGAGTTACTTTGGAATACCCTCACAGGGTGGTTTATTTTCTAATTATCAGTATTATAGGTCTTTTTAGGTATTATGCAGTAAATTTCGAAGAGTATTGAGACACGAAATGTATATTTCATCTACGGATACAAAATTCAAAGTCACAAAGCGTCCGATTTTGTACAAAGTATAATTGTATATTCTCTACAATTAATATTGATTTTCCATCAAAATAACAGTATTGGTCTTTCTAGATTTAATATAATGTACCACATAGACTAATGTAGAAAATAAAAATTGTTATTGTACCTACCTATCCATAGCTACTCAAATTATTTCATTGAGAAAATATGATTAATTGGTTTATCTATTTTACGTGTTTATTTTGTACGTTTTACGTGTAAATTTGATAATTTCGAATCATAACGAGTAAGTCATAGAGGAGTATGTAAAAAGTGCCAAATTATATTAAGATACCGACAAAATTTAACCTCAGACCTCTTTAAAAAAAATCAACGGTTATTTTCCCCAGATTAAATTAAAGATTATTTAATAACCGAATTTTATGAAAAGAACTAATTATTTAAGTATATACAATGAATGGTCAGAAAATTAAATAAATGATCAGTATGTTCTGATCAATTATCATTTGTCAAATGAATATCACAATTTTAATAAATAAATGATAAGAATATAGGTACTGACCACTTATTTAATTTAATGACCATTCATTTAATACCCGGAACATAAATTAAGTTACTACAATTTATTAATAAAATACTGACCAATTAAATAAAAGCTTTTTGTGAACAGTTGATAATAGTTTTGGTTTTTCACCCTGATGAAGAAATTATTATTTTCCGTAAAAATTTGTTTTTAATAAATAAACTAAAATGGTTAAAACCAAAAATGACTAACTGCAATGTAAATATTTATATTAAAATATAAATATGTCAATCAACAAATCAAAAGCATCTTATCAAGTAACGCTGACCTCTTGTTCACTACAAAATTTTCTCGCAATTTCATACTTAATAACAGAGTGATAATGTAACGTTTCTTATAAATAAATATACATAATTAATGATAACAATTTCTGTCATGATTTGTAGGTATTAACATAATTATAGCTGTATATATTATCGTCAAGGGTATACTTTATTCGTAGTGATTTTTTCAGTACTTTACTTTAAACCTTTTAGACAGCCCTGTGTTAAGGGGTGGATGAAAGAGGGGGGCCACCATACCCAGCCTCAATTAATGATTGTACAAAATTACTTCGGTGAATATTTCATTCCCTGTGAAACAAGGTCAATTACGTCTGATGTGTTGTCACCTGTATTTTTTTACTCTGTATAATTGCAGTTTACTTCGATTTTTTTTCGTTTTTATGGGGTTGTTTTTTGTTGTATAAAATACACGATTTTATTCAAAATATTTAAACAAAATCGAAAAGAACGAATAAATTACAGTAGATAGAGTTATTTTAGTATTTTTAGGGTACCTCTACAATACAGCCATGGCCAAATATATAAGCTACCACTAATAAATTGACGTTTTAAAAATAACAATAGTTTTGTAATATTTTCCGTCAATATATCGACCTTATTTGTAAGTCTCATTTATTAATTGATTAAAATATATTGACTATCCATTTTTTGAAAAGTACAAGGCAAATGGTAATAGTAACACACTTTTGAGACGTGGGTTCGAGTCCCGGTAGCAGTCAAAATATTTTTTCGTTGATTTGATTTTTCTGCATTTGAAAGTGGATTACTCAAAAATGGATACTATATGTCAATCAATTAATAAGTGAGACTTACAGATAAGGGCGATATATTGACGGAAAAATACAAGGCTGATGAGATGTAATGGTAACACACCTAGGACATAGGAGCATTAGGAGCATGATTCCCGTTAGCAGCAAGAATATTATTTTGTTGATTTGATTTTTCTGCATTTCTTATTGATTAATAAAATTAGGTTTAAGATGTTCTTTGATTTTCACGGCTATTCAGAATATTCTGATTTGTATTTTCTTTTTTTGCCGTGTTTTTACAACCCTTTCTACGGCACTTAATAAGCAATCTCGTCACAGATTCCGCAAAGATCGTGATCCGACAATAGATATAACATACACAACACAAGACAATTTAACTCAATACATGGTTCCGACACGGTTTTCTAACACAAAACACCCTGCTTTCAACACGGTATTGCAAACCGATACCTAACCACAACATTAACATTCATAAAAACACATCAGCCCTCATGATGGACCCTGTAATGGGACCCGAAACATCGGCCAGAAAGATTGTAGAAACACGGTTTCTAACCTACCCTTCACACCCTAAGAAAACACAAACCACAAATTTTTGATCAAGTTTATCCTTCATTTCGTGAAATATTTTTATAAGTTTTTTATTTTCTACTTTATTTCCTTAAGTTTCCTGTGAAAGCAAAATAAATTAAGAACCCCAATACTTTGTTTCAGAATTTCATCTTCTCCGATTGCCGAATAAACAAATACCACGTTAGGTCTTTGTTTTCCTCTTCTAATCTAAAGGATCGTCTTTATTCTGTTTTCAATACTTACTCAAATCCGATATTATGTTTCTTAACCTTCTGTTTGCGAGTTAACATTTCTCCTATCGAGCGGCGAGATTTATTTTGGAAAACGTTGTCTCGAGTTCGTAGACATTTTGCTCTTCGTTGGGGTGGCGTAGGCGAATCGATACAATTTTACTGAGAAAACCAGAGCAACAATATAATATCTTGCAACTTTTGCAAGATCACAAATATAACTTAACATCAGCGGTGTGCAGTCAATTCTTTGAATTAAAGAAAACTTTAATAAAATATATAAATTTGAGTGGTTTCTTGACGCAGTCATTGACTTCTTCAACACATCTTGATGACTTAATATGAAAGCACTTAGCTTAATATGAAAATTTCACAAGCGCTTATGAAGAATAATTATGTGACACGTAGGTATTTAAAAAATAAAATTGAATAAATATCTCTAATTACTCCAATCACCAATTTAAATACTTTTATTATCATATGATTAAGATTAAAACAAAAATAAAAATAACCTAAGCCACTAAGTGGCGGTAACTTACAAGAATCAAAAAAAATAATCTATTTCTACCAATGTTAATCATTAACGCTACTAAAGTCTTATTTTTAATGTAACCTTAAAGTCCTAAAGGCTAGCGGCCTTTGAGATGTGGTGCTACAGGTGCATGGCGAGGATCCATTGTTCTGAACATAGCCGAAACGATGAGGTGTTGAGCAGGGTGGGCGAAAAGAGGCGGCTCCTTAACAGAATCGCCCAACAGCGAGCAATTTGGATAGGCCATAATATAAGGCAGCCGGGCCTACTTTTAACCATCGTCGAGGGAAATGTTGAAGGCAACAATCGTAGAGGCCGCCCGAGATTAAGCTACGTAGACCGGATTATCGGAGATGTGCGCTGTAGCACCTACCAAGAGATGAAGAGGCTGGCAGGTGACAGAAAGGAGTAGAGAGGGCGAGTGCTTGTTGCGAGGGCAGACCAATCCTAGGATTACGATCCAAAAAAAAAGTCTTAGACGACATTGTTATCGCAACTTTCACTCACTGCCAAAAATATATAGTAAAAGCATATCACTTTTGATGGTTTATACATAGAATTTTTTCAAGTTGTTTTTTAATAACGTTTTATTTCAAAATATATGTTTAAATACCTTTCAAAGTGCAATGATCTGACTGCGTGCGCCTGCTAAACGTGCTGAACTCAATTTAATATTAAATTTACCATTACCAAAATACCACATGGTAGAAAAACGAGAAATGAAAAAAAAAGAACAGCCTATGTTCTCAAAGCTCTACGAACAATTCTGACTGCTTCTCGTATAATTTTAATTTACAAATATTATATATATATATTATATTATATAGAATATATATATATATATATATATATAGTTGGGGTAGTATATATAAAAATACTGACTTTGTAAACGTTGCAAATCATTTAATATTGTTAATTTTTGTATTGATTTTTTTTAATTATATCACTAAAATTGAATAAGAAGCCTGATTACTTTAGCGAAATTCTTC